>JAOSBO010207938.1:0-16837 GCA_027563915.1 Erythroxylum rotundifolium | reverse complement strand
ATCTTCTTCTAAGAAAATCTCCTCCAAACATTTCTTCTCCTTTCCCACCAAAGGATTTTGTTAACCTAATTGTCCTTTAAGAACAAGAGGTAAATCAAATTGGTTGAGGATACAACAACAAGGAGAAGACAGATTGCTAAAGGAAAAGATTCAAAAGCAAAGGATTTGGATACAAGAAGAAGGAGAGGATAGCGCAGTAAGGATTTAAAGCTGTAGCAAAGGAGTCGGTAATA
This sequence comes from Erythroxylum rotundifolium, assembly GCA_027563915.1. NCBI lineage: Eukaryota > Viridiplantae > Streptophyta > Magnoliopsida > Malpighiales > Erythroxylaceae > Erythroxylum > Erythroxylum rotundifolium. The sequence continues at coordinate 16,604 of JAOSBO010207938.1, read as the reverse complement.
CTCTTCATCTTGTTTATGTTTTTAGTATCCTTATACCATATCATGTATGGATTGGCATGATGATTTGGATTTGCTGCTTCTGCTGGAAAAATGATTTCTTAAAAGTTTTGAAATCTACCGTTTCTCTAAATATAGCATTCTTTCTTTTTCAGATCCAACATTTGAGCACAAAATCTCAAAGATCCTTAAACAGTGTCAGCCAATAGAATCTATATTCTAAACTTTATGCAGCAGTCTTGTTAGCTCCATAATGCCCTGTATAAAATGAGCTACGATATTGCATTAAGATTTCTAGCATTTCATCTTTAGGGACACCCTTGCGAATTAAACTGTCAACACTGATCTTATAAAGTATAGGTTCATCCCAAATATAACAAGAGCATTGAAATAGAAATCAGTTCCTTTTTTAATATGATAACTCAATCGGAAAAATACCACCTAAAAGGTAATTTGCAATATTTGCAAACTAAGGAAGGAAAGTGTTATCTACCATCATTAAAGTCTTATCATGAAAGCTTTCCTCAATTCCCTCTTCGTCTTCATGATGTCCTCCCTCAAGTCTCGACAAATGGTTCACTACAACATTTTATGCTCCCTTCTTTTCTTTAATTTCAATGTTGAACTCTTGGAGCTGGAGTACCTACAAGATGAGCCTAGCCTTGGCATCCTTCTTGGTGAAAAGATAACATAATGTTGCATAGTCTATGAAAAGAATAACTTGTGAGCTAAAAGATAGAAATGAAATTTTTCACAAGCAAATACCGTTGCGAGCAGTTCCTTCTTAGTAGTTGTGTAATTCAGCTATGCTCCCGTCAATGTTTTGCTTGCATAATAGATCGCATGTGGCCTCTTCTCCTTCCACTGTCCAACTACACAACCAATAGTATGGTCGCTTGCATCACATATTATCTTGAAAGGAAGAGACTAATTCAGTTACGTCAGAATTAGTGTTGTTGTAAGTTCCTTCTTCACCCTGTTCAAAGAATCTAAATAGTCATCATCAAAAACGAAAGGCACGTCTTTAACTAATAAATGAGTCAAAGGTCTAGCAATAAGGGAAAAATCCTTAATGAATTGTCTGTAAAACCCTGCATGACCTAGGAAAGCTCATACCCTTGATGTTAGTGGGAGGTGGTAACTTTTTAATGACTTCTATCTTAGCACGATCCACTTCAATCCCTTTACATGAAATCTTATGGCCTAAAACAATTCCTTCTTAGACCATAAAATGGCACTTCTCCCAATTTAAAACTATATGAGAGTCCTCACATCTTAGAAGCACTCTGTCTAAATTAAGCAAATAATGATCAAATAATCTCTAAAGAAAAAAAAGTCATCCATAAATACCTCCATAAAGCTTTCATTCATATCTACAAATATGACCATCATACACCTTAGGAATGTAGCAGGTGCATTGCATAAACCAAAAGACATCCTCCAAAAGTCCTATAAGGACAGGCGAAAGTAGTCTTCTCTTGATCTTTCGAATATATAAATATCTTATTATGCCCTGAATATCCATCAAGAAAGCAGTAGAAAGAATGACCAAACACCTTTTCAATCATTTGGTCAAAAAAAGGTAAAGGGAAGTGATCCTTCTTGGTGGTCAAATTTAGCTTCCTATAGTCAATAAATACTCCCTAACCTATGACAGTACTTGTGGAAATCTGTTCAACTTTCTTATTCTCTATCACTATCATACCACCTTCTTCAGTACACAGTGTACTGAACTCACTCACTCACTATCTAGAATGGGGTAAATAATCCCCGCATCTAAAAGTTTCACCACTTCCTTCTTCAAAACCTCGTTTATATTTGGATTTAACCTCCTTTGTCTTTCTCTTACAGTTCTACATCCTTCTTCTAGGTTAATCTTATGCATCACTACATTAGGGCTAATCCCCCTAATATCATAAATTTGCCACCTTACAACTCTCATCCTCTTCCTAATGACCTCCACCACTTTCTCTTCTTGCTCATAATTTAATTCATTAGAGATAATGATGGGTAAGGTTTAGTTCTTCCCTAAAAAAGTGTATCTCAAATGACATGGTTATGCTCTAAAGTGAGTGGCTTAAGAATAGAGGGTGGTATAGGTCTATCGGTTCTCTCTAATTTCTCTACATCAATTGCTCATAAAATTCCTCATCTTTCACATTCTCATCCTTGTGCACTTCATTCACTTCATCAAATTCCTTTTTAATCTCCTTCACATACTCATCGACAACATTAATTTTCATACACACATTTTCATCCATCAGTTTCTTCAAAGATTTTGTCATATTAAACTCAACCTGTTCATCACTAATTCTCAACACAAGTTTCCCTTCATGTATATCGACTAATGCCTACTAGTATTCATAAAGGGCCTACCCAAAATTAATAGACAATTCTTATCAGCTTCAAAATCTATCATAACAAAATCAACAGGAATTATAAATTTTTCCACTTTTACCAATACGTCTTCCATAACTCCAGATGGCCTTTTTATGGAATGATCCTCAAGTTGCATCAGCATGGATGTTAGGTTGACCTCTCCTAATTTCAATTTGCTGAAAATAAATAAAGGAATCAAATTAATACTCACACCTAAATAAAAAACATTTATAAAATTCAAAATCACTAAGGTGGTCCTTCTTCCTTTTCTTCTTCTACCTCCTTACCTTTCTCTTTTTCTTAGTGGTCCTTTTCCACACTTGGTTCTTCCATCTGCTTACCACTTTGGAGTGTAATAGCCTTGAGATGCTCCCTTAAAGTGGCTTCATTATTGCTCGATAAGCTACCTGTACTTTTAGGAAATAAAACATTAGTAAGTTTACTTGAACATCCAAGTTATGGATCGATGAGGTATGATTCTTCATAATTTAATCAAACTTTGCTTTGATTGTCTTCTAGCTTTCCTCCTAGCTAGCTAACATTCTCTTCTTATTCTCTTCTTAAGCTGCCAATGTGGAACCAAAAATCTCCATAAACTTGTCAATTTTCCTTTCTATGGATCTGAGTCGAACTTACTAAAATCCTTAAGGTCCTTGTGGTCTTAATTGGCCACCTGTATTATTATTACTCTAAGAAAAGTTCAGGTGGTTTTTCCACCCTGAATTATAAGTATTGGAGTACAGATTATTACCTCTCTGCAATTGGCTTAGGTAACTTACCTATTCGATCCCACCAACTGCCAATAAGAAATAATCATATAAGCCATGGTTGTTTTGTCCACATAGCTCGAATTGTGCTCGTATCGCTTCGACTGTAGAGGAAGATTCTCCTTGCATGTTCTTCAGCTACTTAGTAAAGGTCGTAATCTGAGCCTGCAAAGTAGCAATAGAGTCAATGAGTATCATAACTCTTTGCTCCTTCTGTCCCTGTCTGCTCCTCTCACTAGACCACATGTAGTTGTTGCTCGCCAACTCCTTCAAAAGATCATGAGTTACTTCCATGGTCTTCCTCATTCATAAACCTCTGACGACTGAATCGATAGTTCCTCTCGTGTTCAGATTCACTCCATTGTAGAACGTCTATAGCAAGAACTACCTTGGAAGGTTATGATAGGGACAGCTTTTCTACAATTCTTTAAATCTCTCTCAAGCTTCATAGAGAGATTCCCCCATCGTTCTACTAGAAATTTGTAATCTCCTTGATAATCCTCATCACCTTATTCAACAGAAACTATTTGATGAGGAATGCTTGGGCAACCTGCTCCCAAGTGGTAATTTGTCCCACATTTAACAAGTTATACTAAGCCTTCGTTCGATCTTTCAATATGAAAGAAAATAATCTTAATATTGCATCATTGGACATTCCGTCAAACTAGAACGTGTCGCAAATCTCCAAAAAATTGGCAATGTTAGCATTTGAATCCTTATTGGATAATCCGTAAAACTACCACTATTCTACAGAAAGTTGAGAAATGTCGGCTTTATCTCAAAATTGTTAGCTTGAACCACTGACCTCACAACTCTTTGAGGACTAAATCCCGGCCTCATAAAATCCATCAGTGTCCTTTTTGATCCTCCTTACTCTTCTTTTTAAGCCATATCTCTCTGTTTAAAATTTACACACTTCACCCTTCTTAACTCTCTTTTGTGCCTCTTGATATCACGAAACTTGTCTTCACTAACTTCTTTCACTCTTTGTGTGCTCTTTGTGTTCATACACCTGCAATTACATAAGGAAAAGTATCAAAAACTCTTAAAGCAAAGTAATATAAATTAAACAAGATGCGAAACAATCAATCCCTGGTAATGGCGCCAAAAACTTGTTGAATGTAATCTATGCAAGACAATATACTCGTTTTATGCTCAAAAACTGCAAGTGTACAAGTTATGACATATAGTTAAAAAGTGAATATATAGTGATTAATGCCCAGACACCACTTAATTTAGATCAAACTTTCTTTTAAAAATGAAAATTGTTTAATGGAATTAATCTAGAAAATTAAATTAAAATTGAAATACTAACAGTGAATAATTGAAAATACCAAAATGCAAAAAATTGGAATTCAAGGTTTTAATGACTAGAGATTACTTTCTCCCTATTTTGTCTCCCTCCTATTTTATTAATCAAATTATGTCTCACCTAAGACTTCCAAATGTACTAAATAGCCTCTCTCAAGGTGTAATTAATTGCCCTAATCAAATTAAATGAAATCAATTGGATGATCTCTCAACCTACCCAGTCACTCCACCAATTTAACTAGTTATTAAACTATAATACAGGTGATTAATTGAATTAGCCGAGATCTCTGTTCTAACTAACCAATTAATATGATGATTGTAAATCTATAGGTTGCCAACTCTCGTTGTAAAATCCTACATAAATAATCTTGCTCACTCTCTCGATTTATGGCAAGACTTAAAATTAATCAACAATCTTCAAAGACAATTTCATTCAATTCAATAAAATAGAATTTTTAACAAAATAGGTCAAAAACAATGCTAAAACTAAATCAGCCAATCGTGGTCTCATAACATCAACAACACTCAAATAATCCATTCTACAAAGATTAGAAGAAGTAAATTTGACAAAAAAAAATTGAATAAAGGAACTTCTTATCTTCTTTGCCAAAATCTGGAATTTTTTATGTTGATGTGCTATTTTCCCAATCTTGATGATAATCCTTGACTTCATTCCTTCCTCAAGACTCAAATCTTATGTTCATTACTCAAGGAGGCTCTCCTCTACAGTTTTTCATTCTCCCTAACCTTAGAGGCTTAATTCTCTTTTATAGTCCAAAAACCCTAAGTTTAATTGAGTCCCGCATAATGCCTTAGATTATAGTTCCCGCAATCGTGGGATTTGACAATAAAATGACTCCTCTTCTCTTCTCCTCTTTGATCTTTAGCTCAATCTCCAAGTTACTCCATCTTCCTTCCTACACAAAAATAATCAATTCTTACCCTAAATTAACATCAAACACAAAAGAACAACAATGAAAATCAAAGTAAAGGAAAACAAACAAAATGAGTCCTAAACTACAACAATAATCAACCATTATGCAAGAAACACATCCCAATTACTTATCAAAACATAGATTAATGCACAACTATCAGACGCACAGCCCCTTCCAAACTTCACATATCAAGGGATTTTTTGGATCTTTCAGACCCCAAAAAGCCCCTAGTTCAACCCTAAACACAAAAGAACATAAATAGAATAACAAGAAGAGAAAGAAGGAGATTTTGTAACGGCCACTCTTGGAGAGAAACCCTAGAGAGAATTGTTGAGAAATTCAGAGAGATAAGAAGGAAGAGAGAAGTGGAGAAGAAGTCGCATCAACGTACTTCCCAGATTAGAAGTTTCCAACATTGCTACCTCCCATCTCCATTTAGAATCGTATTTTTATTATTTTCCATTTTTATTATTGTATAGAATTGGAAATAGCAGTTTGATGATAGGATTGTGAATGTTGAGATTTTCTATTATAACATCCTAATATCCCATATTAAGGGTTAGAATTGTAGAATACTGTACATGAGAGAAATAGCAATGAGGACTTAGGACTTGCATTTCATGTTCATGCATCATTTAGCACACATACACATTAAATTGATTATTGCACATATTAAAATGATTGTACATACATTCATTAACAATTTTCGGGTATAATTGAGATATAAATGTGATTTTTGATATGAATTGTGGTTAATATGTATTGAAAATTGAAGTAGTGTGTATAAGTATTGATTTAGAATTTTTGATGAAATTTACGAAATTTTCTAAAATTTTGGATATTTTAGACTTGGAAAAATGCCGAGTGGCAAGACAATTGATAAATGGTAGCAGAAATAAGAGTCAAATGGCAATAAAAATTTTAATAAATGTCCTTAGGAATTATTGACAAGTGTCATTGAAATTTGGGAGACAATTATACTAGAAATTGGAGTTAAATAGACTAGTTATTAAAAAGGGTCCAAATGGGACCATAGTAGAGTGAAAAATGGCAGTGACAAGTGTGACTACCACTCCCCACATAACTTATATGACATTTACTAGTGAAAGATAAGTAATTTTTATCTTTCACTTGTCATCTTCTTTCATCTCCTTAATGACTTTCTTCTTCATTCCCCTTCTTCACGATTTTTGAATCACTAAGCCTTCATCAAAGTTACATCTTGCTTTCATCTATCAATTGTTGCTTCCATCTTTCTCTCTCCTTCATTTTATCAATTTCTCACTAAAGACCCAACCTCCTACCTTTGTATGATGATGCACGTGTGAGAGAAGAAAGCTAAGGCTAAGCGAGATCTTGAAGAACTTGGAGTCTTATCAACTAAGTTATGCTTTGATCATCATGGGTAGTGTTAAATCAAAATAATATGATAAGTAATTTGAGACTGATGATTTGATCATGAAATTATCTGTTTGAATCATGAGTGATGAAATGAGCATATAAATGTCTTGTTTTTTCATAAAAAGGTGATTAACCTTTCACAAGTTGTTGTAGAGATGAGTTTGAACTTGAAAGAGCATCAAAATGATGTAGAAATTGTGCAAAAAAATTGATAGATAAATGGAGTTTTCATATTCTATTTTTAATGCTCAATCACAAGAATTTTTCGGTAGTTATTATATGGATGAACTAGAATGATTTTAAGGTTAAATAAAAGACTAATGTGGTGTCTTGAAATCAGTTAAAATAGAATGATAAGTTAGAAGTAAAATGAAGGTGGAAATGAAGTTGAAACATATGCAAAAAATTGAAGATGAATATGTTCTGTTTTTGGTATGTAATAACGTGAATGTTAGTAACTGTAATAGAGATGAAGTCTAGTGAATTAAAAAATAAGGAAAGGATAGTATAGTGTCTCAAAGTGAGGAGGATTAGGATGATAGTTTTTAGATAAAGGGAAGGTGACAGTGGAGTTAAATGTGTGCTGACATATTGAAGAATGTATAAACATGGATGATGCTCTATTTATGTGAATATGATCAACAATTTTGTATGATGTGTTTTATGGATGTTTTGAATTGTAATGGAGGTGAGAATGATGAGAAATTAAGCTAGAAATGATAGATATGCATATGATGGATTAAATGTAACTTGTAGGAGTTGGAAATCTAGAAATTGGTCAATAAATGTCCGTTGGGTAGACATCCTCTAGAAACCTACATAAATGTGCAATTTTGATCCTTTAGTTGGCAAAATCTCTCTTCAGAGTCTTCATGGAAGTTGTAGAACTTAAAGTCCTCTTCGAAAGTGTACTTAAATGACCTTAATCTGATACCCAAAGCAAAAGTTAGGCTTATTATCCTAAAATCATATATATATATATATATAGTTATTGACTTATCAATGCTTTCCTATAATGTATCTAGGAATGAGATCTTGAGTTAGCCTAGTGGATGATGAATGAGTTGATTAAAGTAAAGAAAGTATATCAGGTATTAAAGAATGATAGAATGATGATGTTAATTAATTATGAGATGCATATTAAGGAAATGTACCTGGGATTGTCATTGAGCATACATTGTACATAATCCATATATACATATGTGCATAAATGAGTGCTCGCGTAATTTTACAAAGTTGTAATATGTGTAAATATATATGTTGCATGATATAGAGGAGAAATTAGAGTGACCCCATCCATATGTTACCAGAACCTCGAGGCAATAAGCTATTTGAAGTAAATTGTGAGTAACCTAAGATGGTCTCACTTGAATTATTTGTTTTATTTAAATTCTGTATTGAATTGGTATGTGATGTGAATGTACTGATTTAAACATTGAAAGTCCAAGGTGTTTGATGCATGTAAAACATATTGGAAGTGCTCTTTGAATGTGAATTTGATTGAATAAGTGTTTCTCAACTTAATTGTAAAATATCAAACCAAAGGTCTGATGACGTGAACGTGAATACGAATGTGAATGATTGAGCACTAGAGATTGACAAAATACATGTGACACATTTCATTTCATAAATGCATGTTAACATAAAGGTAGTTATGACCAGAGTAGCCAGGGAAAAAGAGCTTAAAGCTCAGAATGTGGTAAGAGCCTATGGCTCACTATGTAAAATGAGCCATGTATCTATAACGAACAATTATTAATGAGCCCGGTATCCATAATGAATACAGGACAGTGAAAAATGCACTCGTTTATAACAATATAATAATTAAATATGAGTCTCATAATCATTTCATATACATTTGATATGCATGTTTTGAATAATTGCAATGTATTGTTGAGTTGTGTTAAATATAAAATGTAAAGTTTTGAACAAAGAGTTTTGGTGATACTATATGATGATAAATGAAATGATGTGAATTATGATGTGATTGTGTGGTTGTTGTGTTATATGAAATGAGTGAACCATCAAGGATGGCTAACTCATTGAGTTCACAAAACTCCAAAATTGCAACATTGGCTTTTCAGGTCCAAGAGAGAGAACTTAGCTTTTAAGACAGTTTAGAAGGAATCCAGTACTGTTTTTGGAATAAAAGACATGGCTCAGAGATCGGTTAACTAAGACTGAAGTATTTAGATATAATTTTTATAAAATTCCTCACACATGTAGCATATGTTTATATAGAGAGCCGTAAACTCTTATTTGCTTTTGTTAATGTGTATATATATATATAGATGATGTTGAAATGCTATAATGTACATTTGTTTATGAAATGAAATGAGGAATTCGATCTTTAGACCTTGTGATGATCATGTTTTTAAATTTTGATGCCATGAGATAAGTCAAAGTGATAGAGTTAGCGCGCCGCTTCCGCTGCGTATGTGCTCGAATGACTGAGTGACTTACGGGCACGTATCAAACGAGAGTGGGGTGCTATATCTATACTCACCTTCAGGTTTTTTATCTTGATTTAATGAAATCTAATTTTGGAATAATTTTGATTGATTTCTATGATTGCATAATTTGTTAATAGATTGAGAGGGTGAATCGAATGAAAAATAATTAAATTAGGCCAATGAGAGTTAGGTGATTTAATAAGAATGAGAAATTAATTAAACGGGTAATTGAGTGAAGAGAGATCTCGCATAGGTTCTTGATAGTTTATTGGACAACTTTAGATCTAATTAGGGTTTTGGATAGATTGTAAATTGAGAAATTGCAATTTTCCATAATCTCATTAGGGTTTATAATTTAGGGTTAAGAGAGAGTAATTCACCTTAGGATTGTCTAGGATCAATAATTTGATAATTCATAATCGATTAGGTTAGCATTAAAGATAGGTAAAAATTCCCCTTCCTCTCAATTGATAGTTCCTTTAGGTTGATTCTTGAGTTTGTGTTGCAACTGCTACTTTGTTAATATTTTCGTAATTGATTTTTAGCATTAAGTTATGTGATTGAATTAAGTACTACGCATTAAGTTGCAACACAGATTGTCTATCATTAAGTTGTGTGATTTTTAAGATTAGATTATCCCTCATCGTGGGATCGATACCTTAAGTACTACGCAAACTACCCATATGCTTATTGATTATCGAGGTAATTAATTAGAACTTACACACATCGGAAAACTATGATCAAGTATTTGACATCGTTGCTAGGGAGGCAATTAGTTTAGTTATTTAATCTAAGGTTTTTTCTTTGTCTTTTTTTTGTTATCCTTTGATTTGAAAAAAGGGCGGGAAAAGACATTTGAGGCGTAAAGTAGAGACATAGCAAGATGTCTTAGAATGAGAAATGATATATCTGAAGAGTTAGATGCCAAGAAGCAATGGAAAGAATAATGATGGAAGATAGATATTATAGGGAGCAAGGAACTTTTACAAACTACAATGAGGCATAGTAAAGGTTGGGGAAGTAACAATCCTTATTAGAACATGTACACTTCAGCGTGGCAAAACCACTTTGATTTTTATTGGTCCAACAATGTAAGGACTCACTTAGGACATCAAGACGTATCAAGATTTCAGCAAGGTGAGTCTAGTTCATGGTATTCTAAATTAGACAAGATCTTGGATAAGCCCACAGACATGGAAGAGGGTCAGAATAGATTAGAAAAGCAAATTAAGCAAGTAACGAAAAATCATACCTTATCTATTCACAACCTGGAGATTCGAGTGAGAAAACTTTCCTGTGAATTTTGAAAAAGAAGTTTGGAAGAATCTCTGAGCACTATGGAATTATATCAATAAGAGCAATATGAGGCTATCACACTTAAAATGGGGTAGAGCCAAAAGGACCAGTGGAAAACTAAACTGAACCTTACCTTATTGAAGACTAAGAGGCGAAGAAAGAGATTGAAGAAAAGAAAGTCAACCCTGTCAACCCTCCCTTTTATTCACCAGTTCTTGATATACCATATATGAAACTTAAAAAATCTTTGGTGGATATTTATAAAAAGAACCTTATCCTTCTGATTAATTATGGCCAAGTGATATTCAATATAAATGATGTATTTAAGAATCCAAAAGATAGGAGCTCATTCCGGATAATTAATGTGTTCAAATCTTCTACAGAAAAAAAGGACAAAGAACAGATGATAATAGACATCGAGTTTGAAGAAGCTATGAAAGTCTCTGTTCGTGAAGCAGAAGAAGCAGAGGAGACGAAGGTGATTAAGGAAGAAAGAGAGCAATTTATCTTCTTATAAGACAAACTATTGGATATGATGGAAGATTCAGGGAGTTTTGTTATTCCCTGTTTTATTGACAGTTTGTTAATGAAAAGAACATTCCTGAAATTATTTGGTTTTCTCAACTTTATCAATATTGTCCTTCTATTCATTTTGCAACTTGTAGCTTACTTACAGGCTACAAAACTAATGTTGAAGGAAAAGGGTATAAGCAAGCCACTCATAATTGATCCCGATTGAGTTTCCAATGATACAAGGTCAAGCTAATGACTATAAAATTAGCACGTTTTGTAGTTAGGTTTAAATTATGCATAGTTAGATTTTTATTAAATTTCAAAAATAAATTCTTAATGATTTAGAATCTTTTGGAGTGCTAACTCTCTTACTCTTTTTAAAGCAATCATAAGATAAGGAAACAAGCCCCGCATCAAATGCATTTGGTCTCTGCCTCCAACACATTACTGCCTCAGTCACCATGATGGTTTCACATTCTAACCCTTTCTCTTTTCATTTTTGTTAGTATTTTCTTCTTATGTTTTCTTATTTTATATTTTATTTCCCTTAATGTGTTTGCGTACCCTTTTTATATTGAGGACAATGTGTTATTCAAATGTGGGGAGGGTTGTGTTTTTTTACCTTGAGTGTGAATTTTGAATATTGTATGATAATTTGTTTAGGTTGTATGATGTAAATTGTGTTAATATGTCAATGGCTAGGACTTAACGGGATAGAATAGGCCTTAACCATAGTCTTCTAGGTTATGAAGATTTATTAACTTATGAAATTAGTGACCTAAGTTACTTAGGACTAAATATGTTGGTTAATTAGGATACGATGTTAGTTGATTCAACCTAGGAATTTTCCATACTCATTTATAATTTTAGGCCAATCAAATAAGTGGCATTAGTAGTACATTTTCATGAGAATGTTTATCTAAAGCAATAAAGTAGGCAAAATTTTGTGCTAAAAATTGAGTAAAAAAAGAAAAAATGTATAAATTTTAAATAAAATAACTATTGCACTGACCTTTAGGTTATCAATAGAGCTAATAGCTAGTTAAGAATATGATATAGCTAAGTAACTGGATCGACACATATTACGAATGTGTGCCTTTGTGCAAAAAGGCTATAGTGACATTCCAACCAAGCAGCTTAATAACAACATGACTTAGTTAAGTAACTGGATTGACATTCATCATAAAAGTTTGCCTCTGCATAAAAGATTAGGTTCATGTCCTTAAAGAAAAATCAACAAAAACAATGTTTTCAAATAAAAACCTACCAAAGTTGTTAGTAGCTTGATTTTTCATGAAAACCTACTGAGGAATAGCTACACTTTTATTTTAACTGAATGATTATCATTGTGTGTGTGCAAGTGATAGCGGTTAATAGACTCAACATTAAAATTTTGATTAGTTTGTGTATTGAGTCCAAGATGCTTCAAACGCAGATTTCTTATGTTAATAATTTGGAACAACTTAAATGATTGTGTTTAGAGTTAAATTATTTTGTAAAGTTGAAGTCATTGCCTCATTTATTGCATTGTGTGTTTTATGCTTTATGTTGTTTGTTGTTTTGTTTGCTTAAGGATAGGAAAACGTTTTAAGTGTGGATGTTGATAGGTGTGAAATGCATCATATTTTAGGACATATTTTGATATGTGTTTAGCCATTTATTCGAATGTTTAGTATATGTTTAAGGTAGAATTGTGTGGTTTATTTGTGTTTAAGTGTTTTATAGGCTAAAGCAATCCTTTAAGCTTAAATATGATGTTTTTAAGGTACCTTGATGTGTTTGTTAGTATTTCAGGGTAAAGATCGAAGAACGGAGGAGTTGGGGAGCAAGTTAGGGCCAATTGCATGGCCCAGGGCCACAATCATGATAAAAAGGTCTAACATAGGCCACAATCATGGTCTGCATCAGGCAGATGCATAACCACTTTCAAACTTCAGGTATTAAGGGACTTTTTAGACCTTTCGGACCCCAAAAGAACCTTAGTTCAACCCTAAACACAAAAGAACACAAATAAAACAACAAGAAGAGAAAGGACCTTTCACATTAGCCATTCTTAGAGAGAAACCCTAGAGACAATTGTTGAGAGATTGAGAAAGAGATGAAGGAAGAGAGAAATGGAGAAGAAGTCGACATCAACGTACTTCTCGAATTAGAAGTTTCCAATGTTGCTTCCTCCCATCTCTATTTAGAATTGTATTTCCTATTGTTTTCCATTTTTATTATTATATAGAATTGGAAATAGTAGTTTAATGATAGGATTGTGAATGATGAGATGTTCTATAATCACCTTCAAGTTTTTTTATCTTGATTTAATAAATCTAATTTTTTATGTTTATTGTATTTATTGTGATTGATTTTTTTTATTGCATAATTTAGTAATAGACAGAGAGGTTGGGTCGAATGAAAAATAATTAAATTAGGCTAATGAGAGTTAGCTGATTTAATAAGAACGAGAAATTAATCAAATTGATAATTGAGTGAAGATAGATCTCGCATAGGTTCCTGATAGTTTATTAGACAACTTCAAATCTAATTAGGGTTTTGGATAGATTATAAATTGTGAAATTGCAATTTTCCATAATATGATTAGGGTTTACAATTTAGGGTTAATGATTATAACTCGAGAGAGAGTAATCAACCCTAAGATCGTCTAGGACCAATAATCCGATAATTTATAATCGATTAGGTTAGTGTTAAAGATGGGTGAAATTTTCCCTTTCTCTCAATTGATAGTTCCTTTATGTTGATTCTTGAGTGTGTGTTACAACTGCCACTTTGTTAATATTTCATAATTGATTTTTACAATTGAGTTACGTGATTAATTAATTTCTTGCCTTAGTTTTGTTACATTTTGAATTACTAAAAATTATTTTGGCCTTAGATTTTTGGATTAGATTATCCCTCCTCGTGAGTTCATCACCTTAGGTACTATGCAAACAACCCATACACTTGTGGATTATTGGGGTTTTTAACTAGAACTTACACACATCAGAAAATCATGATCATTCACACAATGTTGTGCATCCTTAAACAATGTTGGCCAATAAAATCCGCAGTCCAACACCCTTGTGGTTGTCCTATTGGCTTCATAATGTCCTACATGATAAAAATTATGATAGTGAATTAAAAATAGAAATAATTTCATTATCAAGAACACATCTTCGAATCAGTCCATCTGCACAATTTTTGTAAAGAAGCGGATCTTCCCATGTACTGCTTACAATCATATTTAAATTTTTTCTATTATTGGTAAGTTAAATTAGGGGAAAGATACCACCTGTAATGTAATTTACAATGTCAGCGTACCAGGGGTGCTCTAATTCTCATACTAAGAGTAGCATCTCATTAGGGAATTGCTCATTGATTTCTTCTTGTAAGCTTGATTCCCCTTCTTCCAATCTTGATAGGTGATTATCAATGAAATTTTCTGGTCCCTTTTAATCCTTGATCACAATATCAAATTCCTATAGGAGTAGGATCCACCTAATCAACAGAGGCTTCGTGTAAGAACCCAGATTTCAATAATGGAGAGCAATGTGAGAGCTAGAAAAATTTGCATTTCATGCCCAGCAGCATTTCAGCATACATGCATGTGAATTTAAATATTTGCACATACAAAAATAAGTGCACATGCATTCATTGACAACTTCTAGGTATGATTTTTTTTAAATGTGATATTTTTATTGGAAATGGGAAGTAGAGGTAGTAGAAAGAGTGATATTGCTATGAGTTGTGATAAGGAACGATTTGGAAACAAAAGTGGTGGTTGATCTGGAAAATGTGCACTGAGTGTGCTTTGATCTGTTAGCCATAACTTTTTCTCTAGTTATCCAAATGAGATGATTCTTTGTTTGGATTAAACTAGAAACATATTTCTATAAAGACATCAAATTTAAAGTATGTCTTTAAGAATCTCAAAATTTGTCATGAAGTTGAGAACTGGGTGCAGTACATTGGAGGATGAAAGTAAATATTTGTGTTCTAAATTTGAGGGCAATTATGGATTTGTTCTAGGCTAAATTAGAGAAAGATTTCTTCTAAAAAGTTGTATATCTTTCTTTTATCTTTGCAACGGTATATAGTATGAGAATTTTGGACATTGGAGCTGAAATTTATAGTCCTTATAAGGGAAGATGTTCAAGAGTGAAGTTGTATTGTCTATGTTTTTGCTTCTTCTGTGATGACGTCATCTTCTTCTATGTTTTGCTTCTTTTGCCTTTTTGCTTCTTATATGATGACGTCATCTTCTTCTATGTTTTACTTCTTTGCCTTTTTGCTTCTTCTATGATGATGTCATCTTCTTCTATGTTTTGCTTCTTCTACCTTTTTGCTTCTTCTATGATGACGTTATCTTCTTCTATGTTTTGCTTCTTCTGCCTTTTTGCTTCTTTTATGATGACATCACCTTCTTCTATGTTTTGCTTCTTCTGCTTTTTCTCCTGGCCTATCTTCTGTTCCATTTTCAACCCTTCAGACAACAAAATCTGTCTTTGTGGTCTTCATGAAAGTTTTAGATCTTGAAGTCCTATTTTGATCCATCTAATGAACACCTTAATTAAATATTTCTAAAGAACGTGATGGCTGTTTCCCTAAAACAGGTTCAGTATAATTGAGGACAAAAACATGTTTGATTCTTTTGGCCATAACTTCTTCTCTAGACACTTAAATGACTTGATTCTTGAACCATTAGAATATTAAGACATTGCTCTACATCTACAAAAAAAATCATAGCCTTCCGAAATGAAGTGAGAAAGATTGAGTGAAAAACGTGGGATGAGTACAGTGTGTGTGTTCTTAATTACTATGAACTGGTGTTATTCCACTAAACGTACTTCAGTATTTTGATGATTTCTGGATAGGTAGAGCTCCAAATAATATGATTTCTGATTTTTAGTAAACTAGAGACATGAAGCTACAAATGGTATGAAGAAATTGGAATCTAATTCAATTTCTAAGATGTTTAAATTTTGGATAGAAGTTGTGCATAGTATACTGATTTGGACAAGAGCAGTCCAAAAATGTTCGAAGTATATCTTTCGAATCACTGAACCGAATTAAATGATTTGGTGTCATTAGAAACTTAAGACAATGGGGGACATTTTTTGGAAGAAAGTGTTATATTATAATGTTCAAGGGTACTGTTGGGAAGACACTTAAATATAAAAGACATAAGGCATAAATGGAAGGGCAAATGGGACAATTCTTAATCATTAAGGGAATAATTGGAAGAAGAAGTATTGTCTTGCTTATAAATGAAGAAGAAAAAACGTGAATGGAAGGATAAGCAGTAGAGAATAACAAAAATGAGAGAGAAAAAGAAAGAGAGTTTGATAGTTTGAGAGAAAAGAAGAGAGTCGGTTAGGGTTTAATTCTTTTTAGTCTTCAAGAAAGATTTTGAAGCTGTCCGAGAAGAGGAAAAAGGAAGAGGAAGAAAAGAGCTTCCATTTAAGCTGAAGATCTCTTTATTTGGTGAAAAATCAAGGTAAGATCATTTTGAATCTTTTGGATTTTTGGAAGGATTCTAGTTCATGGAGTTTAGAAAATGCTTGGGT
>JAOSBO010207915.1:0-16842 GCA_027563915.1 Erythroxylum rotundifolium | reverse complement strand
ACCACCCTTGCGAGGTACGGACTCGGATATCACCGTCGATGTCGGGTTCGGGTCTTGCAGGAGTGGGGTGTTACAATTTTGGTGTTACCTTGCATAAAATTGGTTAAATATGTAACACCCCCTATACGGAACCTATAACCATCCACACACATAGCAACCAAATTCCTATACACGCATTCAAGGTATACAATTCTATTTAATGCTATAGATATACACATTACAAAACTTCCCGATACTTAACATTATCATTTAATAGTAGTGATACATCTTTACATTTACATGGTAATCCAAAAGAAAACATACAATTTCCTTTCTTCATTACATGTGTAATCATCTGTAACTAAAAACACATTCCAAAAGAACCTTTTTTTCTATCTATTAGCCTTGCTCCTTGCAGCTATTCCCTATACCTTACTCCTATAACTTGGACCTACACAGATTAACACCTATGCTAAGCTTGAAAGCTTAGTGGGGAAAATACTTAGTTTAGATGACTACTCACAGTTAGATGACTACTCACAGCAGTCACCACCAAGCACATACATTCAGAAATATCACAACTCATATACCATAAATTCACATTCATGAACTAAACATTAAAATTCAATACTCATCTAAACGGGTGCTGTGGATATCCAAAGATATTAAACTGTAGATACCTAAAGGTATTGAACTGTGGATATCTAAAGATATCAAACTATGTATACCTGAAAGTATCAAACTGTGGATACACAAAGGTATTGAATTACGGACACTAATGGTGTCAAATTGTAGTAGCTGCACTGCTACCCTATGAGCATGCCCATCTATCAACCACTAAGACAATACATGTAACATACCACTCCCATAGATCATATACCCGACATACCGAAGGATATTCGGGGACATACTTTACAAAAATGGCATGTTAAGATTGTTAAATCAATTCATTTTACATTTTGATTCATCGCACATAACATAAAACATTCCAATAATCATATTGTTCCATTTTTATTCACAAACATATACAGTCTCAAATGTTATTATAATTCTAAAATTCACATGTACAATATACCACAATTGAAAGATACAATTTTTGATACAACATAATTAAGACATTTGCAGGTACAACTAATCCCGACACTGACCCATATCCGAATGTAGAAGTTATTCAACTAGGCTACCTAGATTTCTCCTGAGCCTGAAAAATAATGTTGCAATTTGATGAGATTGCGAACTCAGTGAGTGAACCATCATCGATGTGCTCATTTAAAACAGACATAAAGATCACAAGTATATAACACAGTTCAATTAGTATCTCACACATATTGAATCAAATCTTATATATTGCATCACTCAAACTTTAGTACTTGCTCACAATATACATTATATTCCAACAAATTCATTATGAACACAAGCATTTCATATAGTCATTTCAGGATAATCTAATCGTTCATTTTATCTTCTTCATTTCATTCACATATATACAAACATAGCATATCATTGCATCCACACAAGTCAGTTATTCTTTGCAATTATATATATATATATATATATATGCAATATACATGAGAATCCACTTTCGTTTTTATTATGTTATGACCGAGTGCCTATTGATTAACCCATATCCCTTGTGGATACCGGGCTTATTTCAGGTAATAACCTATATCTCTTGTGGATACTAGACTTATTTAAGATATTGACCCATATCCCTTGTGGATAGTAGACTTATTTCAAGTTTGGACTCATATCTCTTGTGGATACTGGGCTTTTTCTTTTCAGGTACTGACCCATATCCCTTGTGAATAACAGGTTTTATTTTAGGCTGGTCACTCCAGTCATAACTCTTTTATCTGATCATGCACATCAATGTCATGAAATGGATCAATTCACATCATTTGCTATCAATTACTTATTCAGTATGCACAGTCATTTATCACAAACATCGGATCATAATCTGACATTCAACGTTCAGTTGAGTATCACTTATTCCATATACATTTACATTCACATTTGTCATCGAACCTTGGTCCGATGCTCATCAATAACGTCAAATAACACTTAGTCAGTCATATTCACATACAATGAGCACTTCCAATATAGTCCCAAATAATCGTCTCCTCAGACAATTGATGTCTAGAATTATTGTAATCAAACCAGTAACAGTACAATAATTAACAATAACTAAAATAATTCAATCATAGTGAGGAAAAATCTAGGTTAATTCACTACACATATAACTCGTACAAAACATACATATAATTGAGTTTACACATCTAGGTTGACTCATAGATTATTCTAAGTGAGCTATTAGCTTGATGATCCGGTAATGTCTGGATGTTATCGATCAACTTGTGCGTCTATATCATACGGTACACACATAATCCACATATTACTAAGTTGATCAAGCATATAATTGTTCAACCATGCACATGTATATGCATCATGTTCAATGCATGATCAATTGACTATTTTAGGTATTTGTCCCTAATCGCATCACTTGACCATTAACAATATCATTTGTGTATGTCAAGCTTATGCTTGTCTATAGATTAAATACTTTCTTAATTTAATTTCATCAATCATATGTCCATCACATACATGCTTTCCAATTCTTTTTATAAGGTTGTAAGATCACAAAGTATTCAATTGCCATTCACCTTTACTTAATACCCATTCTTCTCACTTGAATTTCATTAGTATTCATAAGATCACTTTCGTTCATTTCATATTGTCATTCTCACAATTTCATCAGATCTATGTCTGTTAGGCGGACCTTATGTTCGTAAGGTGGACCTATACTTATATATACTGTATTTCGAAGCTAATTTCAGTCCAAATGGCCAGTGAATGTCCATTCGGCAGACTTCATGTCCGTTGGGTGGACATTCTCGGATTTTTCAACTTCCCAGCTCCACTTATGTCCATTTGGAGGGACATCATGTTTGTTGGGCGGACATTCACGGGGCAATTACAAAAATGTGAAATTTTGACCTTTTAAATAGCAAAATCTCTCCTTAGAGTCTTCAAAAAAGTTTTAGAACTTGGATTTTTCTTCAAAATTATACTTAAATGACCTTAATCTGACATCCACAAAGCAAGGTATACCTAAAATACTAAATACTATTCTCAAACAATGACAATTCCCAGTACTCAACTTCAAGCCAAATTTAGAAAACATTAAAGACAGAATTAAAATTTTACTCATTCATAAAAATTGTATTCCTATGTATATGGTTTAATATAAATTAAAAATAATCCCATTTGGATATCTTCATATTAAGATATCCCTAAACTATAGATGCCTGTTCAATGGAAACACTCCATCTAACATATTCCAGCACCCTTCATCATCAACCTTACATGCAATTCATCTCCAATAAATAATTATCAAGACATATCCTAAACAAAAAGTTTCACATAAACATTAATAGGACATCAATAATCATTTTTCATGTTTTATAATTTCACTAATTAGGACTCTAAGGTCCACAAAAATCAGGAATTAATACAATGGTCCTGTACAGGGGTCTATCACAGGCAGGATTAGGAAAAAGAACATAACTCAAGATCTAGTCACTATTTTCTCAAGAAACTTTCACAGAGGTCAAGTTAAGACCTTTATCTACAATTTTCATTGTTTGGGTTTCTTCAAATTCGTGCTCTAAGGATATGTAAAATAGATCGAAAGATGAAGATGAAGTTGAAACCAGAATTTTGACTTACCTTGGTAACTTCTTTCCTTTTCCTCTTCTCTTCCCCTTTTTCTCTCCTTCTATTCTCATTTTCGTTTTCCTCCCTCTTCTAACCTTATGGCTGACCCTCAATCTCACTTTTATTAAATTTTCATTCATTTTCTCTAGAAAATTCAAGAAGGTCAAACTAATCTATATGTCACCATTCCATTGGTCCATGTGTCACCATTCTATTGGTACATATGTTATCCTTCTATTCCATATGTTGCTATTCTATTGGTCCATGTATCACTTACCTTAGGCTCCACATGTCACTCATTTAAGCCTCGATATTTCACTACTTATAAGGCTACAAATGTCACCATTTTATTTCACTACTTACAAGGCTACACATGTCACTAATTGTAAGACTACACATGTCACCATTCTATTGCTCCATATGTCATAAGTCTAAGGTGCCACTTGTCACAAATTTAAAGGGCCAATTTTTAAAATTATACTCAACCCACTTGTCATCTATTTAGCTAAGCCACATGTCACTCATTCCTCATGCCACATGTCACCATTTCATACGCCCAATCTACCCAAATATCCATGTATCATTTGTCTTGCTCATTATCATTTTTCCTAAATTTAGGAGCTCACACCACTTTAATAAATTCCCAATTCACTAATTACAATCATCAAAAAAGGTTCACCGCATAATTGACACACAATTGCATCACAATCACTCAAAGTATTTGATCCCGAAATGTGACAATTGAGTACAAATACTATCTTTATAATGTTTCTAAATCATGATTCATGTGTGTATGTACATATAATGCATGCATATGGAATGCTCTTCATATATTCTCACATGATAATGGTTCAATCTAATAATTAATCCTTAAGTGTAGGAGCAGGCTATTACAATACAGCAGGCACTATAACATTTCCTTTAACCATTTTCTAATTTCATGATTAATATATTAACAAATTGCATGATATTTATTTGAAATCATAAAATATATTTTTAAGTTCGTACATGCAAGTAACATTAAGAGGGTATCAAACTCACACTTGTATAATCATACAATACATATATAAACAATAAATATGCATATAAATCATGGTATGTAGATGTAAATTTTCGTTCGCATGTATTATGTTCAATATTAAGTTTCAATGTTTAATCACCTAATTCACATATGATAAGTCAGATTTCATTTATTTCTACATGTTTACAAATTTTCATAAACATTGGAAAAGGTTGTTTAGTTAAAGAAAAAAGAAAGCAAAGCAATTAAAATAGTGCAAAATGGGGTAAGCATACAGTGGGTCTAAAAATAGACAAACAAATAAGTCCAAAATCAAATCACATGACAGTCTCCACTTGTTCCTAAATTTTCACATAACAAACATTCCAATTAGGCCTTTAGGTCTTCTAAACATTTGTTCCCGTATGTCTATAATTTGCATATCATTAAAGATCAGGTCATTTGGACATCTAACCCATGACTTATAGACCAAATATCAAATGTTACTCCAAAATAAGGGCAACATCAGGTCACTATTTTATATCCCAATTTCCAAAGTCATAAAGCCAAAATTGTAACACCAGACTCTTTAATCCCTTTTGTATTAGTTTGTTCTTAGAGATATTATAGTATATTGAAATATATATGGTTAAATATGAACTCAAAAATGTATTTGAATCCTTTCAGTTTGTACACCCTTGCATCAACTTAGAGTTCATTGGTATGTGAAATCTTGGAGATTTATGAAATATAAGCTTCTAAGTGTGTAAAATCGAGTCCATTGGACGGATATGGCCATGGTGACCTAGTTAAATGTGTTCTAATGTCTTAAAGGTGATTATACATTATTTATAGACTTATTGGACATTTAGAAAGCTTAATTGGAAAAGTTAATGTACATAAGTGCCTAATTGCAAATTTAGGAAAAGTTTGAAGGGTATATTGGTAATTTCACATAAACTAAGGGAAAAAAGGTAAATTCACCATGTTTGTCAAAGAAGAGTCAAAATTCTAGACCCTTCTTCGTGTGTGTGGCCATGCATCCCATTATTTGGTGTTAAAACACTTTGTTTTAATTAAAAGAAAGGATAAGAAAGGAGGAGAGAGGAGGAGAAGAGGAAGTTTCAGCCACCACTTGATCTCCACCAAAATTTTGATTATCCAACCCAAATCAAAGTGTTTTAAGTTAATTTGGGATCAAGGAACCCAAATCTATCATTAGATTTGATAAATGCTCAAAGGATTTTAAGATATCACCAAAGGAAAGTTTAGGTAAATTTTGTCTCATCTCTCTCTACATTATGATTTTGAGTTTGGTGTTAGGATATGATGTTCTCCATGCTTGAACAAGAATGAAACATGGCTTAGATGAATGAAATGAGTCATAGAGAAGCTTCCTTAAGCCAAAACGAAAATGGCCTCTCTTTGGTGAAAGTTTGTGAAATTTTTAATATCTTTTGAAACTGATGGTTTAAATGAATTCTATGAAGTTAATTGTGTATGTATAATGTGAATTGATGATGAAAAATGAGGAAGATGTACAATCGAAGGAGGATTTCAAGTTCATGCCTTTAGGTGTTTGATAAAATGCCTAAGTGAACTTGGCTTAGGATTTAAGGATTTTGATGGTATGTATTAGAAAGAGGCTTTCATGTTTTCTTAGAGTAAACTTGAATTTTTGCTTAGATTGATGAGTAGTGGCCTAATATGCTTGGATAAAAATGTGCTTAATTATGCTTTGAAATGTATAAGGATTGGATGAAAGGCATTAAATGCCTTAGAAAATGCAAAATAAAACTTACGTGAATAATTAGGGAAGTAACCATGTGAGAAGCTTCCTGGTCTAATGTTATAGCTTAAAAATTGTGAAATTATGTTTTATACACTTAAGCGACCCCCTTAACACTGGTACATAAAAGTCGAGTCCTTATAACAACACCTTTCTATAAGACTTGTAGGTGATTGCACACTTAGAGGTCTGGTCACCTGCGAGGTTATCAACTAGGGTCATGATGCTCTTATCGACCAAAGTCTAGACTCACCATAGATGAAACTCGAGGCAACATCGAGAATCAATGGGTGTGCACACTAGTTTGTCTGGCTAGTGGTGACTCATATAACTATTTTAGCTTATTTTTAGATCTGGTTTCTTGACGAGATTTGATTTTTACAGGTGATGCTTTTCTGCTCTTGTGTACTGGAACTAGAACCTATGTTCATTGAATGAGTGATTAATAGGCTAGGCCTATGTGATTCCTAACTAGTATGGCATGAGTTATAGACTAGGTCTATATGTTTATATGTCATGTATATTCACTTCATAGGTGATTATATGCATGTTAGATGTGTAAAACTGTCCTTAAGTTATTTAGACCATTTTAGTATGTATCCAGTTCTATTTGCAATATATATTTTGTTGCTCACTAAGTACAAAGTGCACTCATCCCCTCTGCTTTCCTACCATGCAGGTTAATTTGGTGAGCTTGAAGTTCTGAGTGGTTCGTGTGGTCTTTTGACATTTTGGGGCATTAATGCACATGGGTAGTCTCTATTTTGCACTTTTATTGTATAGTGCCTAATGATTATGTTGATATGCTTTATAATTTTTTAAATTAAAAGTCTCTATTTTGCACTTTTGTTGTATAATGCCTCATGATTATGTTAATATGCTTTATAATTTTGTAAATTAACTCTTATCTGTCTTGTGGTCTATAAATGACCTTATATATGAACATTTTGTACCATTGTTGAGATTGCTCTTGAGTGGACTTCAAAGTCTAAAAGTTATGGTAGAGTTTTAATGTGGATATAGAAGTGTGTTTGAAACTGATTTACAGGTGTTTTTCATTTTGGGATTTTTAAAATACAGTTGTTGCGCTGTCGAAATGTTTTTAAAGATATCCAGTTAGCTTTGCATAGTCAGGTTAAGGGTACCATAGGTATCCTTAGCCCAAGTATGCGGTGGTTGTCATGTGCCCGATGTGGTTCCAAGTCGTGACAAAAACTAAGTCAGAGCCTCTTATAAATATTTATAGTTATATGTCTTGGTTTTCATATACAACTAAAATCACCAAATTTTGAGATCTGTAGGTTGATTTATGACCTAAACAATGTGACTGGTTCAACAAACCCTAGATAGAATTCCACTGTGCGATAATCTTTTGTAATATTCAACCAATTCTATACAAGATAACACCAAAATAACACCAAAGCATCATCCCAACAACCATTACGCATCCAAATGAATATTTACACTCATTCAAACACACACAAATATAGAAATTGACTAAGTGGAGTCCCAAACCTTAAAATTGGCAAAATAGTTCTTCTAATGCTTTTCCTTCCTTTCCTCTTTTACTTTGTTTGAATCACCAAGGGAGAAATGATGGGATGAAGAAGGTGAAAAGGAGAGGAGAAAATATGAAGTTAAGCCATCAAAGTGTTGTCCATCTCCCCTTTCCATATGCCATTTCATGAATTTTCTAGTCTTAGACACATGTTTTAATCCTATTATATCATATTTCATAATCTTATTGGACCATGTGATACAATCCATTGGAACACGTGTTACAATTATATTGGACCATGGGTTAAAATTCTATTGGACCATATGTTACAATTCTATTGGACCATGTGTTATAATTCTATTGGACACACATGCTTTAATATTATTGGTCCATGAGTTGACTTTAGGAAAATTGCATATTAATCCTTCTTCTTCCTTTAGTTCCCAAATTAGCCTATAATCTTATCAATTTATTTCATTCCCTATGTCTTAAGTTTCTTATGGCATAAATTTTATGCA
Source organism: Erythroxylum rotundifolium (assembly GCA_027563915.1). Lineage (NCBI taxonomy): Eukaryota > Viridiplantae > Streptophyta > Magnoliopsida > Malpighiales > Erythroxylaceae > Erythroxylum > Erythroxylum rotundifolium. Next base: position 8,344 of record JAOSBO010207915.1, on the reverse strand, counting down.
ATTTGGTTAATATATCAGGAGTTATACCCTAAAAACCACAGGCTATTTGAAAACTAGGACAATAGCTAGAACTTAACTTTAAAACAGAATTCAAAACTCTTAGAGGCAAAATCAAATTTCGGTTCCTTCTTGAAAGTTTTAGACCTGTGTCTATTTTAATATCCAATTGTATTTATCCAATTTGGAGGTCTATAGGCCAAGGGATAAACAAATTACAAAAGTCTATTCGTTGGAACATATTCGTTCAGTAAGGTACACATCCAATTTAACTAAAAACATCCCATTTTCTTATAGAATAATTCTTTTATCGATTCCCCTCACATCACGTTCATAATCTAAGCAAAATATAAAAAATTTTCATACATATTTCACTTCTAAGTATTTATGTCCATGCCGAAGAGAACAAATTATCCATTCGCCCTTGTCTTTTACATTAAGTACTATTATATCTCTTACTATACTTAGATGTACTTAATTCATTATATTCACTTGTTAATACACCCTAGACATACTATAATATTTCCAGGGTATATGTTGGGGTGATACAGAATATGACAAGAGAATATCATGTAGTGGAATTTTGTCTAAGGTTTGTTGAACAAGTCACGTTGTTTGGATCATAACTTAGCCTACAGACCTCTAAATTGGGTGATTTCAGTTTCATATAAAAAATAAAAAGACGCTGACTTAATTCTAGCTTTATGACATTGGAAATTAAGATAAAAATGGTGACCTTAATAAGAAACTCAAGGTAATAACAGAGTCAACTTATGTTAGGTGGTATTCTAATAATAACAACAAAGTTATGTTCAATGCTTATATGATGTAAATGTTTCAATAATGACATCTTAACATAATAGAAATATAAGAAGGAGGTTGATAGGCATCAAAATTACTCTATTAGTAAAATAATTAAAATGTTCTATTTTAATAAAATACAGTAGGGACATCACTTTTAATTCTGATTTAATATTGTTTTAATATTTATTACAAGTTAGGAGTTACAATTTTTTGGCTTAGTATGATGATTTATTCACTAGGGTTGTTTATATGATATAAAATTTAAGAAGGAAAAATATCAACTTAAAACATAAATTAACTATGAGTAAGAAGGCAATTAAAGTTAGGGTAATAAAAAAATAGTAAATATATGAAGAAGATTTTAAAAGGACTAAGGACGAAAAATCAAACAAGGAGAAATGATATTAAAGGGCTATGGAAGAAGATGGAGATATAGGTTAAATTTGTGCTAAATAAGAATAAGAAGTTGAAGAAGCTGTAATTGATTTACTTGCTAGTAATTTCCCTTTTTGGTTTTTGCTATTTTTCATTTAATTCTCATACTTCAAGTTATGGCCATACATTTAAGCACATGTAAAAGTTGTTAACATATAAAGGTACTTATAAATTTAGTTTAATTAGTAATATTGTCTAAATAATGATAAAAATATAATAAATAATTAGTTATTGATTTATAACTAAAACTTAATACTAATCTGAACCCACGAATATAAATCCTTTAAACTTACAAATAAAATTGATAGACTTGTATAAAAAAGCTAAAACTAGTACAAAGAGGATTTGTTATAAATATTTTTAACAATATAGAACTGGAGGCTTAAGGAATTAAAATCCATATTTCTAATAAGCTCTGAAGCTCAATGAAAAATAATGATAGAAAACACTTAAAATTTTCAATATTAATGAAAAGACAAAATATATTTTTAGTTCTTCAACTAAACAATGTGTCATAGTCCAATTATGTAACTATTAAATATTTTAATTTATTCCTTTAAACTTTCTAATCATTATCTACTATAACTTTGTTTAATATCCTTAACTAAAATCATTTATGAAAATAATTGAATCTAAGCTAGACATACAATTAGAAATGACTTGTTTATCAAACTTGGGCTTCATATAAAATTACTATAAAAAATTAATATAATTTTAAACAACAATAACAATGATGACAACCACGATGACGATGACAATGACGACGACGACGACGATGGCCACGATGACGATGACGATTTAGTAAAAAATCTTGCTAAATGTGGGGTTTGGGGAATTCTAATGTAAACAGCCTTAACCTTGATATAAGTATAAACATAGAGTAAATAATAAATTTCAGGATTGAATTAGGTTTAATAGATAGAAGGGGGAAAAGGAACTATCATAAAGTTAAAGGACAAAACTATGGTTGATAAGGGCTAAATATAATACATTCTTAATATTATTTTGAGAGCATTTTACTTGATTTTGGATAATTTCTTTAGGATTTGGTACTCAATTTGCTTTATATTTTTTTTGTAGGCCTTGTTATAGCTCAATAATGAAAAAAAATAACAAATCTAGGCAAATATAAGTTAAACTGGAGCAATTTGGTGCAAGTTAGAGAAACATAGAATATGTGCAAGATGAATAAAAATTTATATTACACAATACAAACTCATATGCTTATGATGGAAGGTATTCGTAACACTAATTTCACACAGATACATGTTGGAGACCTATATTGGAAGTGATTTTTATATAGAATGATGATTTTCTAGAGTTATTAAAGAACATGTTAACATAAGACCATGTTGGACCTCTATTGTTCAAGATACTTCAAATTTTTAGGCTATCATAAGAATAAAGGTGATTTCTAGGAATTATATGGTAACACATCATTAGGGAGAAGAATTAGAATATTATGAGACAAGAATAAAGAAACTTTAGAGATAAAAGAAGGGATTTTCATCAAGATTCAAGTGAAGAACGTTAAGATTTTAAGATCCATGAGAATGAGTTTTTTTATTTTGTGTTCTTTCTTTTCTATTAATGATTTTCTTTACATTAGTATGAAATAAATTAGATAGACCTAAATGGGATGAACTTTAGAACTATGTATTTGGATCAATTTTTAATTTAATGAAAGACCTAAGTTTTATTGAAAATATTCCATGATTAATTTTTGTCTTTGAATTGGAAAATTAGAGTTGCATGAAATCACAGAGATAAGACCACATAAATCTTTTGGGTTAGAGTAAAATCTATTAAGGGAATTCATAGAACGAGTTATTGGACTCTTAAAAATGTTTATTAGAAAGAGATTTTTAATCAATCAACTTAAAGGTAGGGACTATATGTTTGAAGAAAGAATATAATTGTAACTTTATAATTTCTACCAATCTAAGAAACTAAGGTTGATAATTAAATCAAGAAAATTTCAAACATATAAAGGTTTTAGGGTGATTCTACATCTAGCTCTTGTTTATTAATTAGTTGATTTATACTTTTTTATTACTTTAGTTTACCATTTTATATTAGTAATTTTAATTTAGTTAATCATTATTAATTTTAATTTAGTTAATCATTCTTTTTTAGTCAATCAACTATTTTATTAGATTAGATAATAAAAAGACTGTAAGTATTAGAACTTGTATTCCTTATGGGATCAACATTTTTATTTATTCAACTAAACTATAAGAAAGATAAATACACTTTCCTTATGATATTTAGCATTTTAAAAAAACATATTGAAGTTTTGGCTCTATCACTAGGTACTAGGATATTAGGAACAATTTATTTTTATTTTGGTATTTATTTATTTTAAAACTATCTTCTGGATCTTATGTTTATTGGCAGAATATTTTAATTTAGGTGTTTAAGATTACATCTACCAAAATAATCATAGGATAGGAAAGACATCATATATCAAAGGATTATACTAGATCACCCTTTATAGAGATATAATCTAGCATTACAAGGTCAAGAATGGAGGCAATAAGTTTTAGATCAAGCTTAGTATGATTAAAATAATTGAACAATTTCTATAGTTTAATGACTTACTAGAAAGGATCCAAATGCACATATTACAAACTTTTTGGAGATCTATGATACTTTGATGATTGACGGAGTTTTAGAGGATGTAATTCTGTCAAGGTTTTTAGCTTTTACATTGAGGGAAAAAGCTAGATTATGGTTAACATACTTGCCTCCTAGGTCTATACCCATTTGCAATCATAGGATAGGAAAGACATCATACATCAAAGAATTATACTAGATCACCTTTTATGGAGAAGTAATCTAGCATTACAAGGCCAAAAATGGAGGCAGTAGTTTTTATATCAAGCTCACTATGATTTAAATAATTGAACAACTTTTGTAGTCTGATGGCTTATTAAAAGATAATCCAAATGCATACATTACAAACTTTTTAGAGATCCATGACACTTTTAAGATTGATGGATGATCGACAAGTTACATATGCTAAGTTTTACTATTTTTTTTAACCTCCATATTTCCGTAAGCACATGGGTCATTCGCGTAGTACCTAAGGTGTCGTTCCCATGAGGAGGGTGATTTGATCCTAAAATCTAAAGCTTAATTCAAAATTGCAATAATTCAAAACAAACAACTAACAAAAAATTAATCAATTGAATAATCAATTTCAAGAATTGAAATTAAAAAATATAAACAAAATGGCAAATCACACAACCTAATCCAAAATCAATCTAGAAGTTACCAATTGAGAGAAAGGGGTTTTAAATATGAAATTAATGAAAATCTAATCAATTATGCAATTATCGAATTACTAAGTCTAAATGGTCCTAGGGTGGATTACTCTCTCTCGAGTTATAATCTTTAACCTAAGTTTATAATCTCTAATTTAAATTATAGAATTGTAATCTCTCGGTTTCAAATTAACCCAAAACCTAAATTAGTTCTAAACTTGTCTAATAACCTACTAGAAACCTATGCTCGATCTTGTTATATGATTTTACCGGTTTGATTCAATTCTTATCTATCAAACAACCTAACTCTTGTTAGCTCAATTTGATGATATTCACTTAGCTCACCATCTCAATTTATTTTCAAATTGTTAAGAATAGATATCGAATCACAATTAACTCAAATAAAACACAATAAATTAAACTTTATTAATCTCAACAATCAAAATTCCGAAGGTGAGTTTAGAAAAAAATCGACATTCAACAACAACTATTCTCAATGATTATCCCAATTTTATAATCCATAAAATTGAAATAAAAAAGGAAAATACTATCGAAACAAACTTGTTGAGGCAATGACTATGAGAAACCACCTGTTTCAGGAAATACTTCGCGTTAAACTTCGTCTCTGTGTCTCTTTTCCGTCGTCTCCTTCCTCAAATCTCTCAATAACTCTCTAGGGTTTCTAAATTAGGATCATGTGAAAAGCTCTTCCAAGGCTGCTGCTTCTATCACTTTAATGTTATATTTATAATTTGGACACCTTAGGCTTGATTCAGGGTCAAAATGGTCCAAAAAGTCTTGTGAAACTCTAGTTTTTGTGTCAGTCTAACGCAGGCAATGATCGTTGCCCTACCTGCCACGATCTCGGCCAGTGCCTAACCCTCTCTGTTATGATCGTGACCTAAAGTGCAAGATCGTGTCCTGGTTCATAGCTCTCTGTAATGACCATGCCCAAAGCGTATGATCGTGCCTTGGCTGCTACTGGCTCGTCTCTTTCTGTCACAATCATGGGCTATGGTTTCCGCCCGAAACTCTTTGAAACTTCTCTGTTTACCCTAAAATACTAACAAACACATCAAGGTACTTAAAAAAATAAAATTTAAGATCAAAGACTCATACTATCCTATAAAAACAATTAAACTCATAAACTAGCAAAATTAAAACCTAAACACATACTAAGTACTCAAATTAACAATAATTACCTAATAAATTAAAACATAATGCAAATCACAACTATCAACATCGCCACGCTTAAACGTTTGCTTTTCCTTAAGTAAACAAAACAACAAACATAAAACACATAATGCAAAAATGAGGAAATGGCTTTAATTTCATGAAATCTATTTAATCTTAAACACAATCTGTCAAGTTATATCTAAGCACTAACATGCAAAATCTGTGTCTAAGGGCCTTAAGCTAAACACAAATAAATTGAGATCTAGGTGTTAATTCATTTACCCTTTTTAATTGTACATACACATTAATAATTCTTTGGTGTTCAGTCTTTGTAAGTATTCCTAAGTATATTGTCATGAAAAGTCAAACTATTTACAAGTTCGGTAGGTTTTTATTAAGAACATGATTTTTTTTTATTTGTGAACATAGACTTAGTGATTTTACATGGAGGCAAACATTGGTATTGAATGTCGATTCGGTTACTCAACTAAGTCATGTTTTTATTATTGTACCTAGTTGAAGAGGCATTGTAGCCTTTTGATGCTAAGACACACATTTGTGATGCGTGTTGATCCAGTTACTCAGCTACATTATGTTTTCAACTGGCTACTACTCTATTCATAATCCGAAGGTCAACGAAATAGTGATTTATTAACAAATCATACACATTCTTTTTGGTCACCATTTATTGCCTACCTTGTTTTAACTATTTGTTTTCATGAAAAATACTAGTAAAGCTACTTAAGTTAAAAGGCCTTAAATTATGAATGAATGTGACAATCTAGAGGGTGCTAAACTTATACTAAGTCCTAATTAAGTTCTTTATTTATCCAAAGAACCCTAATTCACTAATTTGGTGAGTAAATGATCATTTACAACCTAATAGACTATGTTCAAAATTAAATCGATTTCACTCCATCTTAGCCGTTGACACATTCATACAATTCACACAATGTAACCTAATGACTATCATATAGTATGCAAAATCTCATAAAAGAGCAACAAATTGTCCTCAATATGAGAAGGAATCACACATAAGCATATAAAGAAAAGAAAAGACATAAATTAAAGTAAACAAAAAAACTAAAAATAAACATAAAAAATAGAACTGAAGGCTAATTTGGAAAAGCAAAATTTGGGTTAGACATAAAACCTATAGAGATGGAGGTGGTGATGGTGTTGGAGGTGGCAATTGAATGCCCTGAGACTCGAAATACCGATGGATCCGTCAGATATCCCAACTCTGGCATCGTTGTGTTCGCACCATCTTCGTAAGTGCCCTATTGGTTTTAAAGATTGCATCCAAAATCTTTTTCCAACCTGGTTCTTCCCCTTCCTCTTCCTCAGATTCTTCACTGGACTCTTCTACTTATCGAGGCAGTGTTGAGCTTGAACTTGCTTGACTCTCCCTAATCCTGACATCTATCTTCTAGCTGATATCCCTAAGTTCCATGTTGTGGGACTTAAGTATTTCAGCCCGCCATAGGTGATGATGGTTCAAGAATTCAGGTAGGTGGATGGTTAACCTACTACGATCCACCCCAAAATATTCCGCAATGGCAAACACTATGCCATTCCTAGACTATTGCTCCTCTTGCGCGGAACCGCAACAATAGCTTATAATACATGTGTGGATGTGCAGACTGGAATATTGTGGTCTATGCACCATAACATAAAAAATTCCTTTAGTTAAAAACCAACTGACACATAAATTTGTGCAGTAGAAAGTGTTCCTGAGACCTTATAATGTTGTTATGAGCATTCTTGGCATGAAATTGCTTAATTCCAGTAAGTTCATTCCAGTGTTGAGAAGGATGAAAATCATCACATTGATCAATGATGTTGGACTTAGGAAATCCACACATCTCATATATGAGTTCTACATTCAATTCGTAAGCCTTTCCTCTCAACCTAAAAGAAAATTCCTTGGGGTTCCTAGGGTCATAACTTAGTGAGGTGAAAAATTCAAGTGTAAGCTCTTAATAAACAAAAAATTGGAATCGAATGAATTGGCCCCACTGGAGTCTCTTAGCTAGGTTTTCTACCCTCTCACGCAACTTTAGCCTATTGAGTGGTCAACATCAAAATATTTTGGAACTTAAATTTGTTTAGCATTAAGGGATCGAAACTGAGTACCTTCCTCCTTGGTGTAGATTGGGAAGGGTGCTCCGAAGTTCGCTACTTGGTTTCTTCTTCCGCATCACGCAACTTGCTATCATCCATATGGCTCCCATCGGGCTGATTGTTTAATGTGTGACATAATTGGGTGGAATTTAGAAGAATTTGGTGCTCGAAAACTTTTAGAGAGATGTGAGAGTGTTTGGATGCTTGAATTCTAGAGAGATAAAGGCCCTGTTTGGCAATTAGCTGATTGCATTAGCTGTTAGCTGATTCTATCAGCTGGTAGCTAATAGCTGATTATATTAGCTGATTTGACCAGCGGATTGTATTAGCTTTTTATAAGAGATGTTTGGTAAAATTAGCTTTTTATCACTAGCTGTTTATGTCTAAAATGACTTATGAGGACATAACTTTTAAAAAAATTATAAGGTTATGAAGATTACTTTAATCACACAAGATGAGATAAGATTATATACTTATTAATCAATTTACAATTGGTTTCACTAGTAAATTACTTTAATTGGTTACAATTAGACCATTCCAAC
>JAOSBO010207891.1:0-16845 GCA_027563915.1 Erythroxylum rotundifolium | reverse complement strand
AATTCTACACTGGTTCCTTGAGAGTCGACCCGAGGTTGCATCCTATATTGCAATTCTTGGTATAAATTGATTTTGACTGGTTTCCAAGAATCAATCTTAGGATTGAATGATAAGCCGCGATCAAAGCTCCTATCAGCCGGTAGCACTCCCCTCTATGAAACCTTCCACAGTGCTCACATTTAGGAATGAGTGGTTTATCCCCATCTCCCCTCCTACTGCCTCCAGTCGTTGAGGCTTGTTGTGAGACAGTTCTCATCTGTGTAGACCTGCTTACTCCAGTGCTCCTCCCCTCAAACTGTGCAGGGAAAGTCCTGGCACTCCTCTCTAGTATAGGAGTACTGCCTCCCCTCTTGAACTGTTCTCTCCCCTTTCTCTTCTTGTTCACAACACTCTTTATATTCTCTATATTTTCAACCCTCAGTGCTGCTTCAACCAGCTATTGAAAATCACAGAAGTTCTACATCACTACTTTTTCTCTGATGGTTAGGTGCAATCCTGATTCAAACCGAGGACATTTAGTTGCCTCACTCAGCATCATCTCCACCGCATATTGGGCCAATTGTGTAAATCGCCGCTCATACTTACTCACTGTCATCTCCCTCTGGGTGAGACTCAGAAACTCCCTCTACTTCTACTGAATGTAAACCTCAGATAGATATTTCTTCTTAAAAACAGTCGAGAAGTCTTCCCATGCCAACACTGGAGGTCTCATCTGTCTCCATGGCACACTCTCCCACCAATGCAAAGCATCTCCCTGAAGTAAACTGGTAGCATACACAACCTTCTCATCATCCTCACATTCCATTTGGTTCAGTATCCTATCGGTCTTTCTCAATCAGATCTCAGCTTCTTTTGGGTCAGTGGTTCTATAGAACTCCACTGCTCCATACTTCCTCAACTTATCAAATTGGTTCCCCTTCTTAAATGGGGCCGGAGCAGAAGATTGTGGTATTTTTCCTATAGCTTGGATAAACGCATGGGTGAAGGCCTGGAACATCCTCAGATCTAATGGAGGCACTTGCTCCTGTAGAACAGGTGACTCCCGGGTTGGAGACTAAGAGGGCTTATTACTGTGCCCTACAAAATCCTTAGCATTTCCTAGGGCTACAGACTCATCGGTACTCTCCTCTTTTGGTGGAGAGTCAGGTGTAATGGATCCTTGCAAAACTCCTCGTGTCCTTCTATGAGGTGGCATTCTACTCCTTCAATTAAAAACACTAACGATTAGCTTACATTTTATTTCAATCCTATTTCTTACATGTATGCATGACATTTAATGCAATCAAGTCAAATTAACAATGCAACAATTTATCACATAATAAAACACATTATCCTACTATGCATTCCATGCCCAGGAAAAACCTAGGCTCTGATACCACAAGATGTGGGACCCCATTCCCAAAGCCCCACAATCGCATTTCGGATGCTCGATCTTTCACACAATTACTGGCGTTCCAAACTGACCATTTTTGGCCCATCTTCAATCCAGCCCAATTATGCCAACAAATAGCGTTGGTGAGTCCATAATTTTCATGTGTACATCCTTCGGGTCAATTAGAATAACTTTTTCTTCTATGTTTTGCTTATCGTCTTCGTTTGACTTTCTTTCGTCTGTGTTTGACCTCTATCGTCTGTCTTCCATCTATGTTTTATCGTTTGTCTTTAACTTTTATTGTCTATCTTTGACTCCCCTATCGTCTGTATTTTATCGTCTGTCTTTCTGTTGTCTCTGTTATGACGTGTCCTCACAGACGATTCCTTGCGTCTGCCTTTCATTGCTTCTATCTTTCTTGCGTATAAGTTTCTTACGTCTGTCTTTCATTTACGTCTGCATATGATGTCATCACAGACGATTCCTTTCATCTATGTTTTTCTTTTGCGTCTATGTGTGACATCATCATAGACAATACTCTTCCTCTATATTTTCTTTTGAATTCAGAACACGATATCTCTAAATTCTAACATTCTACTCTGAGACTAACAACCTTTGGAAATTCAATAATAAAATTATGCACATATACAATTCTTTTTCCCCAAATCTTTAATTTAACAGAAATCATGTTTGGAAAGGAATTCAATTTCACTGTCTCATTTTTAAACACAATGTGAGTTTGTTACATGCCAACTTACATATTAACTTAAAATAAAATACAAAAGATGCTCATGTTTGACATGCTTATAAAGCTATCCAAAATCAGTAACTTAGTATAAAAGTCTTATATCTATCTTGGAGTTCCAAATGCCTTGCAAGGATCACTCTTCTTCTTTATTTGCACCTGAGGAGGGAAATACTTAGTGGCTAAAATATTTATAGTCATTGGCAATGAGCCACCTAATCACGCATACATATGTACATATATATAGACATCCATATTGGCATACAAAGCACAATTCAAATCACCATCACATGGGACATAATTGATGTAACTTAACATTACAACACAAAATAACATGCCAAAATGCAAATGCACAAACAATTGGCTAAAGGGTTCCGTGAGCAAAATAGAGAAAACATTGGTTTACTCCGTGAACAAAACGAGTCCATTTTCAGATCTCGTGGGCCACAAGCGGGCAGCTGGGAGAAGGCTTTACGTCGCCGTGCGCATGACTAATGAAATGGTTTCACTATCACCCAAACAAAAGCACATATTCATTTCCATGCATTTTTATATTCTCATGATTTTTCTTCTTTTCTTTCAATTTCAAATGTTATAACCATTTTCAAGGTATAACCATTGTCAAGCATTCTTTACCCACCTAAGATGCTTGACAATCCAATTTCAATGTTGTCTTTGTTCTTTGCCTCAGTTCGGGCTTGCTTGGTTTCCTATAACAAACCAAGTTCTCATTCAATAGGAAATTCAATTTGAGAACCCATAGAGCCAAAACATGAAACTGATCTTAAAATATTTAAACCCATACATTCCTTAACTCTTTGAACCAAAAACCCCTCAAAATTCCAAGAGATTTTAAAATCGACTTGCCTTGAATCTTCACCAACTAGTGAGATTCTTAGCTCTAAAGAAAGCTCTTCCCTTCCTCTTTCTTTTTCCCTTCTTGAGTAACCTCTGATTCTCTCTTTAAGACTAAGAAAATTAGTGGCCTAGTTCAAAGTTCTCTTCTTTCTAACTTCACCGAAACCTCTCTTCTTCTCTCTCTCTCTTCCTTTTTGATTTACTCTGCTTCTTTTCCTTCCTTCACGTTTTTAGGTCTTCTTATTTACTAGACAATCTTTTCCTCTTCCCATTCTACCCTTAATGGGTGAGGAAAGTCGACCTTACCCTTCCTTTAATGCCTTAGTGCTTCTAACCTTAAGTCATCTTCCAAAAATATTCTTATGCATTCTAAATTCTTCAATTTAACTTACACCCGACTATACTCCAACTCCTAGATTTGACATAATAATTAAACTTCAATTAATATGATTTATCCAACAATACCACAAAATTCATTTAGATCATGCTTACTAAAATAAAAATAATTCGGGGCCTAATACTACCTTTATTGAGATCGCCAAGATACTTTTTCTTTTTAAATAGTGGTTGTGAATCAATTCCACCCACTTGTTCTTTATCCATACATAGTTTTATGGTCTTTTTATTGGTAGTACCTTACTTATTTTCTTTTTAAGAGTAATAGGTAGATTTCCCAGTTTCTTAAGTTGGAATATTAAGGACCAATTGATGTATAGTTTTTTTTTAATGAGGGATGCCCATTTCATATGAAATTATTAATAAGATTATCAATACCCTTCATATCTCCTTTAGGGCAGCTAGATGTGAGATCTAATATACATATAAACTAGACAGAATAGAAATTGGTAGTTAAAGTCTACCCCCTTATGATAAGGTTTTGTTACACTAAACCTACAATCTCTGTACGATGTTGCACCAAGTCTACTTTAAAAGGAGGCTTTACAATTCTCAATCCCTTCAAGTTAGTAATTAAGCTTGGGGGCATTCAACTGAGAAGGTGTAAGAGCTTTTATTTGTATCAAAACTGAGGCCAACAAAGTTTCTAAAAGTATCTATGAATCCATTAAGGTTATAATAGAAGTTTGATATGTTACATATATCATAAAATATCATCAGCAAATAGGAGTTCTGAGAGCTTAAGTTTACCACATTAATAACGGTACCTAAAAGAGTGGTTTCTACTAAGCTAAAGCGTTATGATCCTTAAGAGCATCCTCCTAAATATTGCAAATAGGTAGGTTCACAATACCTAACTCCCTTCATAGTTTTGAAAATTTTACTAGCCCCTCTATTTGCTACAATAGCATAAGACACTAAGGTTATATAGGTTATAATCCAATTAAAAACTTACTTAGATATCCTATAGCTATTAGTGAAGATTTGATGAAGTCCTAGCTCATAGAATCAAAAACCTTAGTGAAATCAACTTGTACAACATAGTTCTTATAAGAAATGTTGGAGTTATATCCTCTAAAAATCTCTTAAGCTATAAGGATGTTGTCACTAATGGATTTTCCATTTATGTTGTCCTACATTAATAATATTTCCAAGGGTTTTATTTAGCCTATTTATCAAAATCTTTGAAATCATCTTGTAAACATTGCTCTAGGATATTGGCCTATATTCTATTATAGAGCTTGAGAATTAAGAAAAAAAGTCTAGGTTAGCTTAGTAAGTATCTTTCCTATGTGAAAATATTCCAACATTGAATCAATGATCTTTGGTCCAATGATGTTCCATAAGTCTTTAAAGAATCTGGCATTAAAGCCATTAGGACTAGCTTTTTTTATGATGGAATGAGAATATATTGGATTTTATTTCATCTAGAGTCTCTTCTTTAATAAGATAATAATGAAGATGTGATTGCATTGAACTTTCCTAGACATTGGGAATGTCAAGAGAGATGTTTTCTACTCTTCTTCTTGTTCCTAACAATTTTTTAAATTATAATCAATTAATCACTTAATAAGTTGCTGATCATTTACTACTTTCTCCCTTTGAGTCTTGAAGAGAGATAATTCAATTTATGTTTTTTATACCTTAGATACAATAGAAGAAGAATTTTTAAGTTCCTATCTCCCTCCATAAGAAAAATATTTTAGATTTCTTCTTGAGATGAGAGTTATATTTATCAGCTATATTCAAATACTTCTTTAGCTCTATTCTTTCCACTGCATTAAGGGAACTATTTAAGGGGTCATTGTCCTAATCCTTTTGACACTAATTAAGCCTTTTAAAGCCATACCTTAGATCCATTTTTATAAAATCCACTTTATTCTTTTGTTCATTAATCAGTTCCTTCCTAATAACCTCTAGCTTGTGCACTAATTGACAATTTTATTAGCCTAAAACTCTTAAATGCATTCGTTTCATAACTAGTGTGTTCCCTAACATTTGGTTTTGGTATTTAGATATTTACCATTCTTTTTATAAAGGCTTCCAATGTAACATACCACTCCCATAGAGCATATACCTGACATACCAAAAGATATTTGGGAACATACTCTACGAAATGGCAAGTTAAGATGGTTAAATCGATTCATTTTTACTTTTTAATCCATTGCACATAACATAAAACATTATAATAATCATATTGTTCCATTTTTATTCACTAACATATACAGTCTCAAATGTTATTACATTTCTAGAACTCACATTAAATTATAAAACAGTTGAGAGATACAGTCCTTGATACAATCTAACCAAGACATTTGTAGGTACAACTGATCTCAACATAAACCTATATCTAAATACAACTGATCTCGACACTAACCCATAACTAAATTTATCCTGAACCTGAAAAAATAATGTTGCAATTTTTATGAGTTTGCGAACTCAATGAGTGAACCATCATCGGTGTGCTCACTCAAAATAGACATAAATATTGCAAGTATATAAAACAGTTCAATTATTATCTCACATCATTTAGAATCAAATCTCATATATCACATTATTCAAATTTTAATACCTAATCACAATATACATCATATTCCAACAAGTCGGTTATGAACGCAAGCATTTCATATAATCATTTAAGGATAATCTAATTATTCATATCATCCATAAATACACAAACATAGCATATAATTGTATCCATGCAATTCAGTCATGCTTAACAAATATTCACATGGTACATGTAAAGATATGGAGCAGTGCACGTGAGACTCCACTTTCATTTTTATTTTGAAGTGATCGAGTACCTATTAATTGACCTATATCCCTTATGGATACTAGGCTTGTTTCAGGCTTGTCACTTCAGTCATATAGTACATGTTGTGATCGAGTGCCTATTAATTGACCCATATCCCTTGTCATGAAATGCATCTTCTCACATAAAGTGTTACCAGTCACTTTTATTCCCTGTTCACAGTCATTTATCACAATCATTGGATCAGAGTTCGGCATTCAACATTCAGTTGAGCATCACTTGTTCCATTCACATTCACATTCATATTTATCATTAGACCTTGATCCGGCATTCAAAATTAATGTTAAGTATCACTTATTCAGTCAAATTCACATACAATGAACATTTCCAATACAGTCTCGAATAATGATCTCTTTGAATAATTAATGTCCAGAATTATCACAATTAAACCAGTAATAGTTTAATATGTAAAAATTAAACAAGAGCAATTCAAGCATAGTAAGATACATCTAAGTCAACTTACTACACATATAACTCAAACAGAAAAACACATATAATTGAGTTGACACATCTAGGTTAACTCACTACATATATAACTAATATAAAAACACACATATAATTGAGTTTACACATCTAGGTTGACTCACAGTGTACTCTAGGTGAGCTATTGCCTTTATGATTCGAAAATGTTTGGATGTTGCCAATCAACTTATGTTTCTTTATCGTACAATACACAAAAAATCCGCATATTACTAAGTTGATCAACCATATCATTGTTCAACCATGCACATGTATATGTATCATGTTCAATGCATGCTCAATTGACTATCCAGGGTATTTTTCCTTTATTCACATCACTTAACCATTAACAACATCATTTATGTAAATCAAGTTTATGCTTAGGTTCATAGATCAAAGAACTTGGTTATTTTAATATCATAATTTAATCATTCACTAAGGTTACTTTAGCTTCCTAAGATCACAAAATATTCCATTTGTCATTCATTTTACTTAATACTCATCGTTCATCTTAATAGAATCACATTAGCTATCATAGGTTCACCTTCATTCCCATAACATCGCAAAATTCCAGATTTGAACACTTAATATTTAACAATCCATTCTTACATTAAACCCTTAATCACTACTCCAAAATGTCACTCATTTCATCACTCATTCAAGCATCATTCTAAGTTCAATTCAAGCTTCATTCAAGCCTAAAAGCATTATAGGAAACACCTTATCATTAATTAGTTTAACTATTGAACAAATCAAGACATTTCCATGAAAAAGCACTGCCCATGATTGTGGTGATCCTTGCCACGATCATGACAAAAACTAATTTCCCATTTATCCTACAGTTTCTAGTTTTTTTCAAGACAATTTTTCTGGTCCATTTTGTACAATCGTTATAACCTAGAAAATGAGGTAGTTAGGTAACACGTTCTTCTAAAACATTGTTCCTATATGTCCTAAGTTTCTAATGACATCAAATTAATTCAGTTTGGTTCAGTATTATGCAAGTTATACTCAAAATACTAAGGAATGTTCTCAACTGGCCATAACACCCAACACTCAACTTCAAGCCAATTTTCAAAACCATTAGGGATAGAATTAAAATTCTACTCTTTCATGAAAATTGTATATGTATGTCGCTAGTTTAATCTAAATTAACAATCATCCCATTTGGATATCTACAGGTTAAGATATGGCTAAAAAATAGATGCTTGTTCAGTGAATACACTCCATCTAACATATTCTAGCATAGGAGTCCATCACAGGCAGTATTGGGGAAACAGACATAATTTGAGTTCTCACTACAACATAGAGGACATTTAGCGACATAATTAAATGTCGCAAAAGAATAAGAAATTGTCACAAATTAGTATTAGCGACAAAAAATTATCGTCGCCCATATCATCGTTAAATCCCGGTAGCAAAATAACATCCGTAATGTTATCATGGAATCTCCACGAAAACATGTTTTCGACAAAAATGATTCAGCTTAAAAGTTATAAGTGACGATAACAAAAAATTTCATGGATTGTATTGTGCGACATTTATATTTCATAGATAAAACTTTTTACCTACTAAATCTGATTCGTAGGTAATTGTTTTTAGTGACGATTTTATTTTTGTAGCAGAATAGTATTAGCCACTAAGTTTTTGTCGTAGGAAAATATTTTTGTGACGTTTCTTAAATGTAGGTAAAAAAATTTTATGACGAATTAGTATTTCGTATCTAATAGGATTTTGTGATGATTTTATTTTAGTAGCAAAATAGTTTTAGCTACTAATATTTATTGTAGCAAAAGGTTTTTTGAGACACTTTGTATACGTAGCTAATGACCTTTTGTGATGAAATTTTTTAGTAGCTAATATAATTTAGTCACAAAATTTAAATTTAAATTTAATAATTTTTATAATTTTTAAAAAATTTTATTTTAATTTATTACAATTTTAAAGACTTTTTGTGACGAATTTCTTTTAGTAGCTAATATTATGAATTTAATAATTATTATAATTGTAAACAACAAATTTGTTTTGAATTAATTGCAATTTTTAAGACAATATGAAATATTAAATTATTCATTTTATAATTAATGTTAGTGAAATATTTTTTAAATAATGATAAACTGAAATAAAATAAACATATAAAATGGATTGCATTTTTAACAATAAAATATTTACACATCATTTGCAAACTAAGAGTCTTCATCTGAGTTACCACCACTAACATAGGCAGAACCAAGCATTTGTTTAACTAATTTTTTAAGCTTCTTAACTTCTTTAATATTACAATCTAACTTAGTCTTCAGTGTCTTGGTCTCCTCTTGAACCGCTGTCAACAATGCTGGTCATGAAAAAAAGGCACCTACAAGCTTAGGGCCATACCCAAGACCCTTGATATAGCTCAATCGTGTACCGAGGACAATATAGCAAATGTCATCAACATTGGATTGATTCCCCTCATCCAATGACATCTGCAACAACTCCTACATCTTGTACCTACAATTTAAAGTAGAAAATCGAGTTAACTAAAAAATAATTAGTTACTTTTACATAGAAAAATAAATTGCAATATTAATTTATTTATACTTACATAATTACTTTGTGCCTCTTCAGACATCCATCCTTGACCTTTGTTATAGTGTATGTGCATGTAGAGTGTGATCTTACCACACTCTTGGCCTTGGAGTTCTGTTTGACTCTATAATCTGAATTTAAAAAATTATAACCAATTAGAATTTTTTGTATTAAAAAATATAATAATAAATTGAAAATGTTACACTACTAATTCTTATCGAGCAACGACAAATGATCTGGAGCGGGTGTTATGAGGAGTCTTCATTAAGGCTCTGCTAGTCTTGGCTTTCTCACACTTTTCCTAAATTAAAGGAAGTAGTTATGAGATGTATAAACATAATTAATGGAAAGAAATATGAAGAGGAAAAAAACAAACTTGAATCTTCGCTAAAGCCCAATAGTCACACAATTTTATTCTAATTTTCTTCAGTCTCCCATTTCGGCACATGTCTCCTTGCCTCTTCATTGAAAGGAAAAGACTAATAATGTTTATGAAGTCGATATCGGTGATCCTTCACCCTTTGTTTCAACAGTGAACTAACACTACTTGAAACCTCAGGTGTGTCAATATCAACGATATTGAGCTTCATCTGTGGAAATATGTGTTAGATAAGTTATTAATTTAGTTAAGTAAAATTGAAATACATATAATGAAATGAATTGAAATATTACCGAAACTTTATCCAAAGCATTTTGCAACAAGTTGTCTTCCTTTAACTACCTAACATACGGAAGGCAAGGCAACTCATTCCAAACAACGACACCCAACTCACTAGCCAATTTTGTTGCTTGGATCTTATCCACTGGGCACACTTGCGTTGGGTCAATCATCATTGAAAACTTGGAATTCATTGCAACATTCATCTGTTGCAACTCAACTCCTTTTGTCTTACCTCTAACTAGTTTTCTGAGGCCACAATTGGAACCTAAAAAAAACATAATGATAAAAATGCACTAAACATGTAATCAAAGCATAAATGTAAATATGTTTGGTTATCAAAAACATACCTGAAGATCCCTCATGACTACCAGATGATGTTGGTAAAGGTTGTTGTTGCTGACTTCCCTCATTTGATGATGCAATTACTGGTTATTCTGTGGGAGAAACTTCATCTCCCGTCACCACCCTCTTTCCTTTGTTTAGTCCAGGAGCTATTATAATGAAGCTGGGTAAAACGAATTATAAACATATATATATATCGTATAATTGTAATTGAAAAAAAGAAAAAAAACATTTTGTGAAATATTAAAACTATGCTTAATTAACATAACTAAAATGTCAACAACATAAAGCAATTATCTTATTAACATTTGAAACAATACAAACAATGAAACTTACATTCAATCATCATGATCAAGATGAAGAAAATCATCATCATTAAGTACATTATTAGGAGATTCTTCATCACTAATATATTCTAACAAAGTATCTTCATTGTCATTCAAGTCATCCTGAGTATAGTCTTCATCTGTTTATAAGAAAAGATGGGTTGGACTTCATCTCGTTGAACTATGTTGGGCTCGACATCTTTCCTATAGAATGATGATATATCTGTATCTTCTAATGGAATACCTTCGTTATTAATCTCCAATCCATTTTCTTAATAGACTTCATCAGCATCTTCATCCAATTCACCAATATCCCTTTCACAATAATCAAAGACATTCCCTTGACTATTCTATTAATCCATGTGTCACTTACTTTAATTAGGCTCCACGTGCAACTCATTTAAGCCTTCATATGTCACTACTTATAAGGATACACATGTCACCAATTGTAAGGTTACACATTTCACCAATTCTAAGGCTACACATGTCACCAATTGTAAAGCTACAGATGTCACCATTCTATTACTCCACTTGTCACCAGTCTCAAGTACCACTTGTCACAAATTTAAAGGGCCAGTTGTCCCTCATATACCCAAGCCACTTTTCTTCCATTTAACTAAGTCATTTGTCACTTATTCCCAATGTCACATATCACCATTTCATAGGCCTAATCAACCTAAATTCCCATGTATCAATTTGTCTTGTTCTTTAACATTTTTCTTAGACTGGATGCATATATCACGTCATCAATTACTCAATTGTAACAATAAATTCCCAATTCGCTAATTATAGTTCATCAATTCATGTTATTGGTAAATAAAAATGCAAAATATTGGGAATGCACAATCATATCACGTTTATTTTACTTCCATACCCCGGAATATGTCAATTGAGTGCATATACTATCTTGCAATGTTTTCTAAATCATGATTCATATATGTGTATGAATATTATGCATGTGAATGAAATGTACCTCGTAAATTCTTAAATGAAACAACTTATGTGACTCAATCTAGTAGTTTAGTCTCCAAATAATTTTAGGAGGCGGGATATTACATCCAAGGATAAAATGACCCCAATGGTAGATGTATCATTTGTTTCTCCAATAGGATAAGGAAGCCTCTACTTCATTGCTGCCAATAGCTATAATTATTCTATCATTATTTCAAAAGTTATGGTTATTCAAAAGCTTCCAATTTATCTTTAAGAAACTTAGCTTTTTGTAATTGTTTTCTTTAATTCTATTTTTCAGTAGACTAATCAAAAAGGTTGGAGCTCTCCAATATAATTAGCTACTATATGTTGTTTATTTATGCTATTGATCCCTTTAGTATTCTACACCATAATAGAAATTAATAGAGGTTGTACAAGTTTTTTTCCTCCTTCATGCATCTACTCCTTGTAATACTTTGGATGTTTTCCTCTGTATCAGTCTTTCTAACAAATTTATAAGTGATTCCTAAACCTTCCTGAATGGAGTCCTGTAAAGGTATTTCATTAGGATGTGTATTCCCCTAGATAACTCAAGTTTCCACTTTTACAAATTGAGTTTGGATTGTCCCTTTGTGCAGTGTATGAACCTTCCTATGATTAAAGGTCTTTCAAGTACCAAGTCCCTCATTGGAAAGATACAAATTTATGTCATCATCTTTAGGGGCTTCATTACCAGTTAAGGTCTCAATTTGAGTTGTTCTTTCAAATTCACCATTTGATCTGTATGGAGCCTTATGATTTACTTCCTTATTACCATTCTCCACTTACTTAATTTCTAGTAATTCCCTTTACTATAATCTCTTCCATATTGGTCTCTAAGTTTTATTTGGTTTTAAGGTCTCAAGTCTCAAATTATAGATGACAATCCCATAATCCTCATAAAGATTTTCTAGTTTATTTAACGTTAACAATGAGATCATTTTAGGGAGCTCCTTGGTGATATCAAGTAGTACAAATAAACAAGCATAGCTTGTTAAGTTAAGAAGACTTCATTTCTTCTATTGATTTTGATGAAAATCAAATAATAATAATAATAAAAGTGTGTGAACTATTTTGATGCATTTATTAAGTGCACAGATAAATGTACGTAAGACAATACGAAGTCACAAGACATAAGACGAAGCACAGACATAAGACGATGCAAAGTCATAAGACGAAGTCACAAGATATAAGATGAAGCGTAGACATAAGACGATACAAAGTCATAAGACGATTCGAAGTCATAAGACGATGCGAAGTCATAAGACCATGCGAAGTCATAAGACGACGTCAAGACATAAGACGAAGCGAAGACATAAGACAAAGCGAAGATATAAGACGAAGCATACATATCAAATTAAGATGATATAAACTACAACGACAGTTAGTTAGTTAGAGTTAGTTACAGGACTCAACTAATAACATCTCTCTGAAGATTCGACAACCAATTTTTTCAAGAAGACTGTTAGCGAATTAGACTATAAATATCAGTGTAATCATAAACAAAATAAGCTTTTTAATTGCTTTTACTTACACAAAATAATTCTGTGATCAAGTGAGTATACAAAAAATATCCTAAATGAAATGAAGGAAGACAAAGATCAAGAACATCTGTAGTGTGAGTTTAGAAAAGCTCAAACAATATCTTTTCAAGAGAAAGGAAGGCTAGAGCCTGAACAGGCCAAGATAGTAGATAAAGAATACTTTGTGAAAGAGACTTGAAGAGGATCTGGAAGAGTAGAAATAATACTTGTAAAGTTAAAGAGATAGTGAAATCTCATTTAAACTTTGAGGACTGGACGTAGCCCAAAGGTTAAGGGTAAACCAGTATAAATCGCGGTGTCATATTCTCTAACCCTTTTCTCTTTAATTTCTTATTGTTAGAAGAAAAGATATTATTTCTGCCATTGCATTACTCAAACAAATTAAGTGCATTGTTTTGTATTCGTCTGAGTTTTCAAGAAAATCAAGAAGATTATAAAGATAACTATGTTAGACGATTTTACACAATTCAACCCCCCTTCTTGTGTATTTTACATATTATACATGATTTCTATATTAACAAGTGATTTACTTCAGTTGGTATCAGAGCTTAAGTTTCCAAAAACACTATTACGAAGTGAGGACAAAGATTCATGGTTGAATCACATATTTTTATGGCTGAAGGTGCCTCCTTCTCAAGACCCCTAGCATTTAATGGTGAAGATTATCATTATTGGAAAGACAGGATGTGACTCTTCATAGAATCCACTCATATTGATCTTTGGGATATTATTGAAAGTGGTCCATATATTCTAACAGACTACGAAGGGAAAAACACCTCTCGTGAACAATGGTCAGCTGATCAGAAAGATCGTGTTCAATTAAACTCAAAGTCCAAGTTCTTTTTAAGTTGTGCTCTAAGCAGAAGTGAATATGATAAGGTTCATGAATGCGAATTTGCAAAAGAAATGTGGGACACATTAGCCACTGCACATGAAGGCACAAACCAGGTGAAAGAATCCAAAATTGATATTCTTGTTCATCAGTATGAGATGTTCAAAATGAAAGATGATGAGTCTATTGATCAAATGTTTTGACGATTCCAAACAATTATTAATGGACTTAAAGCTCTAGGGAGAATCTACGATAGCCAAGATCATGTCAGAAAGATCCTCAGAAGTCTTCCAAAAGGATGGAGACCCAAAGTAGCAGCAACACAAGAGGCCAAGGATTTAAGCAAGCTAAAGCTAGATGAATTAATTGGTTCACTCAAAATCCATGAAGTAGAGCCTAATGCAGAAGATAAACCCAAAAGGAACAAATCTATTGCATTGAAGGCTGGTCGGAAGAATTAGAAGATGCAGAAAAATAGAAGTACGTCTTCAAAAGCATTAAAGATTGAAGAAACCAAAAATGATGATGCCAGTGAATCTCATCAAGATTTAAGTGAAGATGAAGATGAGCTATCCTTCATTTCAAGAAAAATTAGACGGATGTGGAAAAAGAAAAAGGGAAATAAAGACTCCTCCTTCAAAAAGATTAGCAATGACGATTTAAAGAATGAGAAAAGCTCTATCGTCTGCTATGAGTGTAATAAACCAGGACATTGCAAGTCTAAATGCCCCTTGCTCAAAAGAAAACAAAAGAAGAGTCAAGAAAAAAAAAAGGCATGATGGCAAGATGGGAAGATCTGGATTCGTCTCAATCTGAATCCAACTCAGAATCATCAGAACAAGGAAATATATGCTTGGTAGCTGAAGGTGAAAGTGATGATGAGGTAACCTCTGACTTTAATGATCTGCAACATGCCTATTTAGAATTGTTAGAAGATTCACATGCTATTCTAAAACAATATAGATTGATGAAAAAGAAATTTGCTGAAAATTCTAAGAACACAAAACTCTTAGAAGAAGAAAACTTCTGCCTTAAGAAACAAGTAGACAATAAGAAAAAGAAAGTAACTGTAGATAGATTTAATGAGATTAATCAGTTAAAACAAAGGATTAATAGTCTTTCAATAGATTTATCAAAATTTACAGAAAGTACAAAAATGATGAATAATATTATTGGAAGTTATAGACATCCAGATGATAAAAGTAGTTTAGGCTTTTCTAGGAGAAATACTACTCATAATAGTAATGTTCTTTATAATAGGAATTTTGTTCCTAATAGAGGGAAAAAGAAATAGCTTTTTTATTATTATTCTAAGAATAATTATAAGACTAACCATAAAGGACCCAAGAAAATATGGCTACCTAAGAAGGATATAATATATACTGTAGATCTCCTTACTTGGAAAAAGCAAATACCATCAATGGTACTTGGACAGTGGCTGCTCGCGACACCTGACGAGCAGAAGGTCTATGTTCCTAGACCTCCAACTTAAGCAAGGAGGATCAGTAACTTTTGGAGACAACCAGTAGGGCAAAATAATTGGGATCGGCAAAATTGGTAAAGATTCATTTTCATCTATTGATAATGTTCTGCTAGTTGATGGTTTAAAATATAATCTAATCAGTATAAGTCAGTTATGTGATTCTAGTTTTGAAGTATCCTTTAATTAAAATTCTTGTTTAGTTAAAAACAAGGACGGGTCCATATTTTTGTTTGCCAAGAGATGAAACAATCTCTATAAAATTAACTTAGACGATTTGAAAAGTCAAAATATTTCATGACTTATATTAAAAGATGATTAAAAACTGATTTAGCATAAAAAGCTAGGTCATGTTAGCTTTAAACATATTTCCAAATTAGTTAGACATGATTTGTTAAGAGGTTTACCTAAGATAAGTTTTAACAAAGATTTCTTTTATGAGAGTTGTCAGAAAGGAAAACAAGTTAAAGCATCTTTTTTTGTCTAAAAACATTGTAACTTCGTCTAGACCTTTAGAGTTGTTACATATAGACTTGTTTGGACTAACTAGAATAGTAAGTCTTGGTGGAAAGAAGTATGGTCTTGTAATTGTTGATGATTTTACTAGATTTTGTTGGATATTTTTTTATCTCATAAAAATGAATCTTTTAAGTACTTTAAAGTTTTATCCAAAAAGTTACAAAATGAAAAAGGAATTTCTATTGTTGGAATTCTAAGTGATCATGGTAGAGAATTTGAAAATGAAAAATTTAGAATGTTTTGTGAAGAGAATGAAATTTTCCATAATTTCTCTGCTGTTAGAACTCCTCAACAAAATGGAGTTATAGAGAGAAAGAACAGGACGATTCAGGAAATGGCAAGGACTATGCTATGTGACATGAATCTTCCTAAGTACTTCCAGGCAAAAGTTATAAATACATCTTACTATATTCAAAATAGAGTGCTTCTGTGACCTATTTTAAATAAAACTCCATATGAGTTATGGAAGGGAAGAAAGCTGAATATTTCTTACTCTCATCCTTTTGGTTGCAAATGCACTATTTTGAATACAAAAGAAAATTTGGATAAATTCGATTCTAGGATCAATTCAGGAATTTTTCTAGGTTATTCTATTAGTTTTAAAACTTATAGAGTTTATAATATTGCTTCTAAATCTGTTGAAGAATCATCTAGATAGGAGAGACGATTCTGATGATGAAACTCTATCTGCTCCCTTAAAGAGTAACCCAAACAATTCACCATCAGATGATCCATCTGATAAAGTAGTACATATTTCTGAAAATATTAGCTTAAGAAAAGACTGGAGATATAAAACTTCTCACCCAGAAAACCTAATTATAAGCGAAACATCAGAAGGAATGAGAACTAGATCTAAGTTTAGGAGAGAGGTCAATGTAGTTGTTGTTTTTGAATTAGAACCTAAGAAAATTGATGAAGCTCTTCAAGATGAAGCTTGGATTTTAGCTATGCAAGAGGAG
>JAOSBO010207880.1:0-16848 GCA_027563915.1 Erythroxylum rotundifolium | reverse complement strand
GTCAATTTTAGACTATTGTGTTAAAAGATATGATTTTTCAAACTTTCTGGTATAGTATAGGACTTTTCAACTTTAGCGGAAACTTTGAGATAGTTTTTGACTCATTTAGAGGCTTAATTAGTTTTTAATTCCGCAATAGAAGTTATATAGTTTTCTTTGAGCTTTTTATTGATACCAAATTTGCGAGTTTTGGAATTCGGTATGAAGGGTTTTGAATTTTCAAAACATTTCAGGTGTATTGTTTGGTTTTAAAAGAAAAATATTCATATGTATACATATATCAATAGGATTTCGTACTCGCTGGTGCCCTCGCCCCCGCTAGGAGCTTGCGATTGTGAGCGCGAGCGGCCCGCACGCGCGAGGCGACGCCGTTTGTGCGTTTTTTATTTTTCTTTCATTTTCTGATTTTTCTTTTTTTCCAAATTAAACCTCCTCTCATTCTTTTGTTTGTAACTTTTTCGTTTGCCCTCCGATTTAGTCGGTTTTCAAAACATTGGTTTTCTAAGAAAAATTTCTACCCCATTTTGGAAAAAAATTAGAACTTTCGGGTTTTATTTGGAAATTACGGATAGAGTAAAAGAAAGGCAATTATGTGACGTTATTATATACAATCCCGTTTTTGGGCGATTTTGCGATCTATAGAGATCCGATTGAGGAGATTTCTAGTTCTATTTAACCTAGAGACATGGAATTTCATTGAAGCTTAGGAATTGGATTTAATTATGGGCCTTGAGCAAATCAATTTTTCAGAAGGAAAATTAGGATGAATAATTCGAGATCCGTTTGGAGTAAATGAAATAAGTCCGATTTATGTTTTGATTTGTAGTGAGGAATTCCTTCCTCATGGGATGCGCGTCCAGATGTCACGTAGGACGTCGGACGCGTGTCTTACCGGGGAGGGGTTCCAACAAAAAAAGAGCAATTTAACTCCCAACATTTACAACAAAATTTGAGCTAAACCTTAACATTTTTCAAAATTAACTATATCATTTGTAAAAAATTCAAAGTAAATGCTATCGTTAGGAAAATGTTCAAAACAACCCCTAACAGAGGCTAAACTCTGTGATTAATTCCAAACATTAGGGTTCATATTGAACGTTTAGCAACTGTTCATTTTGAATGCTCCGAAAAATTGGAGTCCAACTCAAAATTTAGTCTCAATATTAGGGACTAAATTACTCTGTTGGCCTTTTCTTTATTGCAAATTAATGGAACCAACAGTATGTTAGGCAAGATATGGATGTTCTCTAGGAAATGTTCTCTAAAATGATGTGACATCCCTTGTTTTTTTAAAAATTATTTTTTATATAAAACCCTTTGAATATACAAGTTCATATCATAAATTTATACAACTCGTTCTTATATATATGCAAAATCAAACCATCAACTAATAAGAAACCCTTATAGTGGGATAAACCCAATACATCCAATTTAACAATAAATAGAGGAAAGTGGTTGAAAGACCATGAACTCATGTTGAATTTTGCATATATAAAAACATAAAATCATAATTTTTATAAATATCATAATTTAAATAATCATCAAATCAATAATCTAAGGATTATTATCTATTTAAATTTCATGACTCTGATACCTCATGTAGTTTTCATACTTAATATTCAAACTTGAACACATAAATCATGAGTAAATTATTCATGCCCATTAAGATCTTGAATATAATAATGAACATATATATGAAGAGAATAAATCACTTACCTTGAGTGGAATTTGACATGATGTAGAGAAAGCTTTCAATAATCACGAACTTGTTTCTCTCATTTAACCCTATTTCAGTAGCAGATAGTTTGATGGATAGCCAAATACCTTAATACAGTATTCTATTATGACTGCTTTCTTAAATTAGGATAGAGAGATGACTAGTTTATATACACTTCTCTGTTAACATTAAATCTTATACTTTCATCAAGTACTAAATTAACAATCCAGATTTAATATACTGTTAATTAAGATAACCATAAACCAAGTTTAATATAGACCTATAGACAATATGGGCAACAACATTAGGCCATATTTCTTACAAATGGTTCTCTTTGTTCTCTTCCAATGGGGTTTTCCATATAGCTCAGAGGAAGAGAGAAGCTTATTCAAGGAATATCTACCTTTATATTGTGTAAATTGAGATGAATTAGATCTCCATCCCCAACATCAAACTTCTAAAAAATTGTAAACCCTTTAAGGAGCATACCTCTATTGAAGGATCAAAAGAGGAGATTTAATTTCCTAGAGAAGGTGGAGGATTGTGTTAGAAACTTGGTGGTAAACATTCAATTAAACATAATAAGAACAACAATTTTTGGAGGAAACACTCTTTTATTATCTTTTCTTCTAACTTGATACGATTTGTTTCTTGCCACTATCACTCTCGATTTCTCAAATTTCCTCATATACTCAAATGACAATACAACTAAAGTATATATAGGACATAAGAGAGAGCCACAATACAATGAAATCTCACATACATGAAACATCGTAATTAGCATAGATTATCTAAATACATAAATCATCTAAATACATGAATTCTCTAAATTCAAGGATAGAAACTTCGAAATGAATGTATAATTAAACTCCTTCATGATTCATGTATGCTTGTGTCTATATAAGTCATGTTTAGTTTCCAACATCCCCCTTAAACATGACTTTTTGCAAACACCCAATAAAGCTCTCATTTCATAAACACATCAACCTTCAGAGGCTCGGTGAAGATATCTGCAACTTGATCTTTTTTCTTCACATAATTACGATGGATCTCCACTTTTAAAACTCAATCTCTAATGAAAAGAAATCTTGTATCGATATGCTTACTCTGATAATAGAACACTGGATTTTTGACAAAGAAATAGTAAACTTGTTATCCATATTGATCATCATTGTTTCCTTTTGCCTGATTCCTATTTCTTTCAATAGATTTCTCAATTACATTGCATGATACGCATAAGATATCATAGTAAAATATTCCATTTCATAAGTAGAAGAGGTCACAATGGGTTGTTTCTTAAACTTCCTTATAAAAGCATTATCACCCATAGAAAACACAAATCTAGTGGTGCTTTTATGATCATCAATATATCTAGTCCAATCACTATCACAATAACCTCGAAGTTTATAATCTTTACTAAGTAAATAGAAAAACCCATAGTCAAGTGTAACTTTGAGTTAATAAAGAATTCTCTTAGCAACCTTTAAATGAGCAGTTGGGGATTCCATAAAGCGAGTAGAAAGTCCAACAACAAAGAGAACATCTGGCCTTGTACAAGTTAGATATCTTAAATTCCCAATCAAGCTCTTGAAATATGTTAGATTGATAGCTTCACCTTCTTTATAATTTGATAATGTGACTCTAATCTCAACAGAAATTGGCACAGGTTTGGAATCAATCATCTTGAACTATGCAAGTACTTCTTTAGCATTTTTTTCCTTAAGAATTGAAAATACCTTCCTCTGTTTGCTCCATTTCCATGCCAAAATAGTATGAAATTAACCTAATATTTGTCATCTCAAGTTCTCGAATCATTGCTTCTTTAAATTTTTTCAACATGCTTTGTTTATTTCCTGTAAAAATCAAATCATCCACAAACAAATAAATAAGCAAAATATCTCCATTTTTTGTTTTTTTTAATAAATAGCATGTTCATATGGACACTTCACGTAGACATTCTTTTGGAAGTACTTGTCAATTATGCTATTCCACACCCTTAAAACTTGCTTTAATCAGTATATCTTCTTGGCCTTTCATAACATAGCCAAGAGATTGTTATATATAAACTTCCTCCTCCAAGTAGCCATTTAGAAAATTGGACTTGAAATCCATTTGATAATCCTCCATTTGTTTTAAACTGCTAAAAAAACAAACAATCTTATCGTCTCTAAGTGAGTAATAGAAGCAAACATTTCTTTATAGTCTATACCTCGATGTTGACTGTAGCCTTTTATAACTAATATCTTTTTGTATCTCTCCAGTTCTTCTTTAATAGTCTTGTTAGATTTGAACACCTATTTGAATCCAATTGTTTTTTGGCCTTTTAGAAGAGTAGTAAGTTCCCAAATGTTGTTCATGTTAATTTATTGAATTTCTTCACTCATCGCTTGCACCCATTTTTTGGCCATAATAGCTTCTGTAAAATTAATTGGTTCACTATCTGCAAATAGACAAAACAAGGCGATATTATTTACTTCCTTAGTTTCGTCATAAATCTCCCTTAAACTTTTCTAACCATGGGGTCCAATAGAAGGACTTCCTTTTAAAGATGATCAAGGTGATTCATTATGATTAGGAGATGGTGGAGTTATAGGCTCCCGAGGTGCTTCATTCTTGTCAATATCAGTTTCTTCAACAAAAGGAAAGAAAACATAATCTTTTTCTTGATCATTCCAATCTCATATGGCTTCTTCATCAAAAACAACATCCCTGCTCGCAACAACTCTTTTGATGCTTGGATTGTAGTGTTTGTAACCTTTTGAACTTGAATCATAGCCTATAAAAACAAAATTCTCACTTTTATCATCAAGCTTTGAATGCTTTTGATCCAATACATGAGCATACACAATGCTCCCAAAAATCTTCAGAGGAGCAACAATAAGCTTCCATCCACTCCAAGCTTATTTAGGAGTCAAACTCAATAAACTCCTAGTAAGGGTTTGATTAGAAAGGTATATTGCACATTCTATAGCTTCAACCCAGAATTCATTTGGCATCTTCGTGCTCTTCAACATACTTTGTGCCATATTTAGGATGGACCTATTTTTCCTTTC
Source organism: Erythroxylum rotundifolium (assembly GCA_027563915.1). NCBI lineage: Eukaryota > Viridiplantae > Streptophyta > Magnoliopsida > Malpighiales > Erythroxylaceae > Erythroxylum > Erythroxylum rotundifolium. The sequence continues at coordinate 12,078 of JAOSBO010207880.1, read as the reverse complement.
GATAACATTATTTTGTTGAAATGTTTATAAAATTGTAAGAGGTGTTCGAATTCCATTTTCATCATAGACTTTATATTCTTTTGATGGACCTATTCTTTCTTGGTTGGTCTGTAAAAATAGACCCTTCGCAAAACTAATTTGGGTGCTCAATGAGTGGTAATTCATTGATCATGATCTTCTTCACCAACAATCTTAAGCCACCAAAATTCAAATGCCCAAGCCTCAAATGCCAGGCCTACGATGTATCTTTCAAACAAGATTTTATACATTTTGCAACATCAGTTTGAATGGTTAACAAAAACATTTGTTTTTTATCATTGGTACTTCTATAATCAAGTTCTCATGTTGATCCCTACTTGAAAGACTACACTACAGGAAAATTAGTATTTAGCGATGGAAAATTATTGACAAAAACTAAACCGTTACAAATTACTAACAGAAAATCATGTTTTTTTCTATAAAATTGTTAGGAAAGTTTTCATTTTGTGAAGAAACAAATATTAGTTGGAAAATATGAAGTAAACATATCTTGGCAAAATTTCTGACAGAATATAGCGACGGTAGAAAATTTTCTTCAGTAAAGAAGGCAGGAATGCTTTGCAAAATAAAAAGTTTTTGGTTTAGCGACGAAATATAGTTCCATCAGTAAGTTTCGTCAGTAAATTTTAGAGGTAAACATCATCTTTTGCCTCGGTTTCAACGTTTTCAATAAAACAAAAATGGCATCATTTGGTTTAACACCAAACCTCATCGTTTTCATTTAAATTAAAATTATTGCAGCCCCCTGCCCTTCCTTTATTTTCATTTTCATTTTCTTTCCCACATTTGTCTTTTTTCCTTCTCATTTGTCATCCTTATCCTCGCCATCGGACTGCACGTCTTTGTTGTCCTACCATCCTCGACATCCCAGTGTCCTCATCTTTGTAGCTACTGAAGCCCGTCCTCTGTCTCTCACGTCACCACACGTCCTCGTCGTCCAAATTACATTTGCTTCAGGTAATGTTACTGAATCTTAAATGTTATACCCATAAATTTTTACTGGATCCTTGGCTCACCTTCTTTGATTTTGTAACTTCATTCTCTGTTTTACTCTGATATTAATGAAGGATTCTGAAAGAATTTGAAAAAAATAAATTAGGTTAAAATGAATTCATATATAATCTAAAACATCATATTTTAATAGGTTAAAATGAATTCATATATAATCTAAAACATCATATTTCAACTTACTAGGCTTGACTTTCTTTGTCATGTATTTACAAAAAATTGGTTATGTCATATTTCCACAGTTATGGGTATTTTTGGGCATATAAAATAAAAGAGATAGTTTTATAATTTTTAACTGTGATATTTACTTAATAGTTTTTTAGCACCTAACTTTGTGTATTTTTAGGAATCAAAGTGCACAATAGAAGTGTGGGGATGTAAGAGGGTGTTTAATAAATTTTTTGGACTTAGATATATGAAACTTTCTAATAGATAGAGGACTATGTGTATTAAATTATGTGAGTTTAGTAAGTTCTAAGCCTTGTCCTAATAGGATTTACTATTAAATAATGGCCCCTCTTAGGCCCAATCATGTTAAATTAGACTTAAGGCATTACAAAATGTTATCAAAGTCATGTCTAAGGTTGAACATGGATCCTAGGGAACAATGAGAAGAGAGTAGGTAGAATAAGTGAGTCATTACTATCATTTGATTTAGTTAGTGGAAGTTGATTTTAGAATCACATTTTATTGTCTTATAGATGGCAGAGACAGCAAAGCAAGAGGCTTATGATTAGAGTATCAAGTAAAATCCTTTATACTTCCAAATGAACTATATATATTTTAAGTGATATACGTTTTATTCCTCTCATATACTATCTTAAATTTAGAGTGGACTAGTTTGGTTAACTTTTACTTACATTTATGTCAATGAAACAGAAGCAAGGTTCATGATTGGGCTAAATTCTACAACATATCAACGGGATTGCTCGTGACATTCAATATCTTCACCATTAATTAAAACTTAGACTCATTCTCAGGGATATTAAAACTAACAATGTTGATCATGACATATACACTCTAATTTAACACTTTTGCTAGGCTATATGTTTTGGAGGAAACCAAACTAAAGAAAATATAAACAAAGTTAAGGACCCCAAAACTAAATGAAAAATTTGATAAATTAACATTTTAGTGCTATTATTATTATCATTATCAGATAAAATTTTAAGTTTGTAATATAATTTGATGGAATTTAAAACTTTAAGAATACCTTTTAATTTTTGTTAATTAAATTATAGATTGATTTTTTAAAACAATTAAGGAATTATATTAACTAAGATTTAAGCTTATATCATTAGTAAAATGTAACTATTAAACCTTTAAAAAAAGGGGACTAACAAACTAGCCACATAAGTTGAAAATAATATTTTAGGTTAAATACTATACTAAAAGAACTACAATTAGAATCTAGGACTCCCAAATGAAGATCAATTAGAATCTAAAAATATAGATAATACTTGATCTTCATTGGGAGATGACTACCTAATAAGCTTTGTTTGCCAATAGGATTTATATAATCCAAAATATAATATTGGTTGCCATTACATACTTGTAAACGGTTAGACCTTTGTGAAGTTTATTACTCCCTCTAAATGGCATAAATGCAACATATGAAAAGCAAATTTGATGATATAAGCATATAACTTCATACATTTTGTAGTTTTAGTAGTTCAATTCACAATAATGGTCATTACCTATCATTATAAAATAAATGCATAAATGTTGGATTTTTAACTAGATAACATGAGGGTAGGAAGCATTAGTTTCAGGAACCAATTAACACAATAACGATAATGCTATCTGTATTCCATGGCACCTATCTTTATTTTTTCTGAAGCCTTTGCCTCACTACCAATCAACTAATAAATAAAGACTTAGGGGATAGAATTTTAGACCAACTAAGACGAAACTATGGAACTTTAAGGGAAAGAGGCATAAATAATTCATAGCAAGAGGTTAATGGTTACTTAATTATACTGATGTCACTTAAAGAAAAAGAAATTTTTTAGTAAAAGAGTATCCCGATTCAATTTGTAACGACCACTAACCATTTTTTAATATTTTATCTATAACTTCTAATTAAAATATTATATTGCAGTGATTTATAAGAATATGCAAAAATAAGAGACTTATATATAATTCATAAGAAGATATTAGAATTATTAGTCAATCATTTTATTTTATATGTAAACTAATGTTATGCATCTAGAAACATTCATTGACTAGTGTCTCATATTAGACAAATAATATGTTTAAGAAATTTTTAAAATTAGTTTTTAACAATAATAGTCATCATTTTTATGAGAATGAAGGTGATTCTTGGGGAATACGTTAGTATTCATTGAATTTGGATAATGGTTAAAAAAGGGATTAAGGTACCTTTTGTATAAGTTAGTGATATATGCAAATTAGAGCTTTCTAAATTTATTGCTATTATTTGTGCATAACAAAAGTTGTATTGATTGCAGATTAATTTTTTACATTTCGCTTGGTGAAGAAACGTAATTCATAATATTTAATAAAGTTTAGGTTTTTATTAAATGCTTAACTTTGAGGTTTGCTTTTATGTGAATTTTGTGATTTACATGATTTAAGTATATATAAAGAATGATAGGCATGTGATTTGTGGATGCATTTTAACAATTCAGTGCGCACCTATAGTGTTGGATTGAAAACAATTTCATGTTTGATTTAGCTAAACAGTATATTTCAAAAACATTTTCCGAAATCAAAACATAGCGGAAGCATAAACACCAAATCAACATGCTTTCAATCCATACATAATACGACATAAGGAAAATAAATAAAATAAGAACAAGATCAGAATATTACCGACTCCTCGCTGCTATGTCCTTAACTAATCCGATCTACCACTTGTTCTCCTTAGACAACTTGGTTAACAAGACCCTTTGGTGGGAAAGAGAAGAAAAATGAATAACAAACTTTGCTATATTCGGCTAGTTGAAAAGAACAAAAAAATGAGACATTCTCATTTTCTATATTGGACGATTTTGAGAGCTTGGAGAGAACAACACCTCACGTACATTTAGCATCAAATACTAAAAGATGAATTGTTTTCTTACCACACCAACACCAGGACAGTTTAGGAGAGAGTGAAGAAGAGCAAAGTAATGCACCACCCATTCTTTTATCATAAGAAGCATGACCGAATGTATTTAGGAGAGTGTACGGCTAAAAAGTTAATGGAAGCTCCAAAACATGCAACCCTCCATGTACTTACGTTTATTTAGCATCAAATGCTAAAAAATTTTTCTCCATACAACTACAACACTTGGTCGTTTGGGAGAGAGTGAAGAGAGACAACACACACTTCCATTCATTTGTCAAGAATGCATAAGAACCGTCACTCAACACCCACCTTCATTCATTTCATAAAAAATAAGAAACTTGTACGTTACATGCTCACATTCCTTCATGTAGAATGCTAAAAGAGCTGTACATTATTCTACTTTAAAATAAGTTATTAAACCATTTAATCATGATGAAACATGACCGAATTCTACAACTTTGTAGAATTCAGTTTTGCTCTTTTTTATATATTTATTTTGTTTCAATTTAATTAATATGATTAATCAAACTAAAAAGCCCAATATTAAATGTTCCTTTAGGCTTATAATTAACAATTAATTAATGTAAGCTCAACATTTAATTATAGGTTTAAGACCTAATTTAATTAACTCCTAATTAAATTGGTATGGTCTTGTTGGCCCGAATCCAATTTGTCCATTTCTCTCTAAACTGTCTCATTTTCTTTTTGATAACCTCCGTTTATCTAAACTGTCTCATTTTCTTTTTGATAACCTCCGTTTATTTTTCTTACTTTCCTTGATAACCTTCCTAGAAGTCAAGTGGGGAATCTAATTGGACTTAAATAATTCAAGCTCTAATAAGCTCGGAATTAGTTTAATCTCATTAGAATTAATTCCAACTTATTAACCAAATGTCATTCCACTAAAGCCAATTGGTTGAACTCTTGAATTACTTAAAATTATAAGAAAATGTGTGTCAAATTATTAATCCGATGTCCAATCGTAAACTCTATTATGAACCATATTATAGCCTTCTGCACAATAAAGGGTAAAATTACCGTTTCGCCTTTACGTTGGTCTTTCCTTATAGATCTCCCGTTTCACTCTACATGGTGATTATCACATAAGATCTAATCTTGTTGTTAATACTTGATGGGTAGCTAGTCCATCAAACTATTGGCACCAGTTTAATCACCAATCTTCGTAAACATTTAGAAGTGAAGATATCACTATAAACTCTTTATTTTAGTAAATGTTCTCTAATGCATGTTTCAATTAATAATTCCAACATGCGGACACTGGATTGATACCCTATAAAAATCCATTCTGATCATATAAAGAATTATAACAAAACTCACATGAGTTCACCACTTATCAAGATGGTGATTTGTAGTAAACGAATGCTAAAATGTATGTTTTAAGATTAAATTAATGACCTATTTTATTGTTTAAAAACATACGCAATTCCAGATTCATTTAATAGTGCCATTACCGATAGTCAATAACTATCATGATTTGAAACTCATCATTCCCTTGAAGTAAACTCATCAATAACTATCATGATTTGAAACTCATCATTCCCTTGAAGTACACTATAATCAAAACCATAATCAAGCGATCAATATGATTATTCGACTATGAATCACTAATTTAGATTCTAATAATTTACATGTTTCTCATACATCTCCGTGTATATGTATATTACTTACAAAGGAACCTTGGTAACTTATGACTAGTTATATTATGCTTATACAAATAAAACCAAACTCTTTTGTTTTATTAATAATAAATATTTTCATTACAATATTGTAACTGGAAGAAAATTAAGTTAATATATAAATACACAAGCTTTTCAGGGCATTATATTTACATAACCCTAATATATAACTACCTCAAAATTTAATTGTGGATGCATTTTAACAATTGGGTGCTTCATACATATGCTATGTGTGTTAAATGATTTAATTATGTTGTTTGTATGACTTGAGGCTCTAAAAAGATGATTGCTATGTATGTGTGTGACATATTGTGATAAGTATGGTTAGTTAGGGTGAATAAGTGGACATCATAATTATTTGGTGCTAGATAAAAGTAAGTACCAATCCATTAACCCATTTGAATTATTTGTTACCAAAATAGATCAAATACCAAGCCATTAACCGGGGTGAATTCATTAGTGTTAAATTATGGTAGGTAACATTACATTGGTCAAGATAAATTAGCTAGCACTACCTTGAGTAGGTATAATATGTTATATATTTTTTATTATGATTTTCATCTAGTTGATATGTATTATTTAATATTATGAGTGCATAGTGAAAATATGAAGACTTAAATAGGTCTTTTGAATGTGGTTTTGTAGAGATTTTTAAATAGAGAGCGAATATTCTTTAAATTATTTATCAAGTTCTATAAGTTTACCAAGTTGTGAACTTTTAATTTGATATTAAAATTTGAATAATTTTCTTTTTCGATTGAATGAAATGTGTCATAGACCTAATCAATCCTGGTGAGTTAGACGGTAAAGTTATGGTGGCTCTAAGTGTCAAAATTATCTAAGAAGGAGTTGGAAGCTAGGAAACACCACTAGTTGGATTTTTATTGAAAAAATCCTTTTTCTAGCTATCCAATCATGGGCTTTGATAGGTGTGATTTGCTTCATGTGCTAGGGTTTAAATTGTTATGTATTAAGTGTTAAATTGACTGTTTAGTGTGTATTTAGGTTAGAATTTTGTTAATTTGTGTTTAAGTGTTTTTATGGGTTAATTTAAGTCTTTGAGCTTAAATGTTATGTTTTTGAGTTAACTTGATGCATTTGTTAGTGTTTTAGGGCTAACATTCAAGAATGGAGAAGTTTCAAAGATTTTCGGGCTAAAACCACAGCCCACGATCACGATCGTGGCACACACGATTGTGGCACACACGATCATGACAAAGACTTTTGTCATAGGCCATGATCATGACAATTGGGCCACAATCATGATAGAGAGGTTAGATTCTGGCCATGATCATGGAAGGTAGGGCCACGATCATGGCTTGTGTCTAGCAGACATGCAAACAAAAGAAAAAGTTAGGTTTGGATTTATTTTTTGTACCATTTCGACCCCAAAAAACCCTAAGAATGTCAAGGTATTTAAGGAACATAAAGAATCGAAGATGTAGCTTTTTGCATCAGCCACAATCATGAACCATAGAGAGAGCTTTGTCGAGAGATTGAGGAAAGAAACAAAGGAAGAGAGATACAGAGAAGAAGGTTGAAGCGAAGTACTTCCCGGAACAGGAGGTTTCCCATCATCGCTGCCTCCACTATTCAATTCCAATCATATTTTCTGAATTATTTTCAATTTTATTGATGTATAGAATTGAGATAATTGTTGAGAATAGGATTTCATAAATGTTGATTTATGTTTAAAGTCAACTTCAGGAAATTTATCCTTAATATTAATGAAATTTGATTTATTGTGCTTTTATTGAATTATTTGTGATTCAGTTTCTATTCTTAATAATTCGGTAATAAACTGAGAGGGTGAACTGAGTGAAAATCATTAAATTGCATTGACGAGAGTTAGGTAGTTTAATAGGTTAAGAATTGAATCAAACAGGTAAAAATGTGTAACAAGAGATGGTGCATAGGTTTCTAGTAGGTTATTGGACAAATTCATGACTAGTTTAGGTTTTAGGTAAATTGTGAATCAAGAGGTTGCAATTTCATAATCTAATTGGGGTTTATTAATTATGGTTAAAGATTATAACTCAAGAGAGAGTAATCCACCTTAGGACCGTCTAAGCCCAATCATTCAATAATTTCACAATTAATTAGGTTTCATTAAGGTCAGATTGAATTCCCCTTTCTCTTAATTGGTAGTTCCTAAGTTGATTCTTGATTTAGTTGTGAAAATTACTGTCTTGTTTATATTTTCTGAATTTGATTATTGAGATTGGTTTTGTGATTGAATAATTTTCTGTTTATTCTTGTTTAATTGAATTGTTGAAATTTAAGTTTAGCCTTAGATTTTAGGATTAGATTAGTCTACCTTGGGGGCTCGATACCTTAGGAACTACCCAAATGACTCATGCGCATGTGGTATTATTGAGGTTAAAAATATTAAAACTTATAATATAGGAACCTACGATTAAGTTTTTTGCGCCATTGTCAGGGAGGTGATAGTTTAGCTCTATAATTTAAGGCAATAGTTAGTTTAGTTTTTAATTTTTGTCTTTGTTCTTTCATTTTATTTTAGAAATCGTACTCTTGCATGAACAAAAGAGTCATGAGAGGTTTTATTCATGCAGCAAAAATGTTAGATTTGGATATCACATGATTAGAATGAACCCTTAGGAAAGCTCAGCAAGAAGAAGAAGAAGAGATCGAGAAATCAATAATGGCCAAGGAGTTTCAAAACAACATGGACCATGGAGCGAACTAAGGATCGCAAAAGAAGACCCTCATGGACTTTAAGCGACTAGGGTTCAATGTGGCGAACCAAAGAGTGGCTAGGTTGCCTATTCAAGTAGCCTTGTTTGAGATTAAACCAGCACTCCTCAACATGCTTCAGTAGAATGTGCAGTTTTATGGATTAGCAAACAAGGACCGGAATGCACACATGGTGCATTTCCTTAAGATCTGTCATACTTTTTGGTATCATTAGATGTTAGAAAATGCAGTTAAAATTTGGTTGTTTCCCTTCACCCTTAGAAGCAGAGAAAAGGCTTGGTACCATTCACTTAGCCCAGGCAACATCATGACTTGGGATCAACGTATGTGTGCCTTCTTGGATAAGTATTTTCCATTGACAAAGACCACCAAGATTATTAAGGAAATCACAAATTTCTAGCAAGGTGATGGGGAATCAATCTATGAAGCATGAGGGAGATATAAGGATCTGCAAAGTAAGTGCCCATACCACAACCTACCTAAGGAATTCCTATTACAAACTTTTTACAATGGAGTCAACCCACCAACGAAAAGCACAATCGACGCAGCTTCAGGAGGATCACTAATGCAAAAAAATATTGATGAAATGGAGGAGCAAACAACAGCTGCTTATGGACGAATGAGTGGGGGAGGCAACTTGCTACCTTCAGAGAGGAAAAAGGAACCATTGCAGTCGATCAGATGATTGAAATGCAAGGAAAGATCGATAAATTGATGTGACAGCTTAACAACATAAAGGAGTCATCCTCAGCCCAGTGAAGGTCGTACAACTGAAGTGTGAGCTCTGTCGACAAATGGATCATGATACTGTAGACTGCTATTTGATGAAGGAAGACAATTAGGACCAAGTGAATTATATGGGAGCACAATATAGATGAGGAGGGGTAATAATCCCTACTCCATCACTTACAACCCCGGTAGAAGAACCACCCTAACTTCCTCTAGACAAACAACATGGAAGGACAGTTCAGGTCACAAGGAAAATTGAGCTTTCAACAAGATAAAGTAAGCTCGATGGAATCAAAGTTGGATAAGATTGGAGGCATGGAGGATGCGCATAGGAGGCTTGAAAGCAATTTTGAGTAAGTAATGAAGAACCATGCCTCATTGTGTACTCAAAATGTAGGAACCCTTTCGAGCAACATCGAGTCTAATCTGAAAGAACGGATCATATAAGGACCCAATAAGGTGATGGAAGATGAAGATGAAGGAGAAAGTCAAGTGGTTTTAGAAAACCTTCCAAGTGAGCTTGTGATTGAGTCAATTAAGGCAACTCGACATGTATTTCCATTCCCTATTGTGGTGCAGTAGGAGTTATATGTAAAAAAGGTGGTAACGAATTTATAGGAAATTGGACAAAATAAGGTCTAGGAAGTGACGAAATAATTATAGACAGAGATCAAATTAAAGGAATCCATCAAGAAGAAGGTTAAGGAGTGAATATCAAAAGAAAATCCAAACACTGCACAGAAGAAAGAGGACCTAGGGGACTTTTTCATCCCTTGTAGTATCAATAGAACCATCATAGACAAGACATTCATAGATTTAGGAGTGAGTATAAACATGATGCTCTACACCTTTAGTTTGAAGTTGTGGTTAAGAGAAGGGTGCATCAACCGAAGGGGGATTATAAAGGATGTGTAAGTAAAAATTGACAAATATACCTTTCCCACAAACTTCTACATATTAGACATTGGAGAAGATGTGGAAACCCTGATAGTTCTTAGACAACCGTCCATAGCCACTGCACATTCAATCATTGACGTTGATGGGGGAAAATTATCTCTGAGGATTGGAAAGGAGCAATTAATCTTCAAGGTGTCTAAGAAAGATTACGAATCTCCTTTACCTCCAGCGGATATAAAGGAACCCAAATCTCGAGGAGAATGGGAGGATATCGAGGATCCTGAGAGTGCATTCAGGAAGAAGCACTCACAAAGAAGAAGATGAGGAAAAGAGAATTGTAAGGAGGGTAGGAACTGTAATATGGAAACTAAAGTGCAGAATTTGAGATTAATAACTACATTACTATTGTGGCCTGTATTTGAACCACTGTGAGCTTAAAGGAATGTCAAGCTACTGACGTTAAAAGAAGCATTGTATGGGAGGAAACCTGTGGAAAATTATTACCTTTAATTGTTTTTATTAGAATGTTTGAATTCCGTAGTTAGGACTATTTTTGTTTTTTAATATAATTAAGAAGGATTTCGAAATAAAGTGGATGATTTCTTAATCAAGTAAAAGAGAGGCGAAAAGGGCCACAAAAGAATTAAGAAGTGAAATTGACAAGATTGGGAAAAGAACAAAAGAAGAAAAATCAAGAATTGGTGGAAAACTGCAAGCCACGATCATGGCCCGTGTCTGGGTAGGAAAGGGAGGATGCATTTTAAAAAGAAAATTTTTATCATTTTACCCTTTTAACCATCGATATATTCAGTTCTGACTTTAGTTTTCCATTCACTTTTGTTTTCACTTTATCTTTCTAAACTATAAATTTTCAACCCTCTAAATTTTCTTCCAAATTCTACTCAATTCTAAAGAAATATGTCGCATATTAAGCAATCTGCCAGAAGGGAGTAATCAAGATGAAATTAAGTTGCGGGACGTGGGAGAAGAAACTGAGTAGTAGACTTTGGTGCGCCCTTCCAGATCTACACAGAGGAGGAAGGTACTTTTTTACAATCTTTGAATGCTAGACAAATAATAGTTCCCAAATACTTTGATTTTGAAACACTTGATAGGCTAGAGCTGTGTTAGAGAGTAGAAAATTTAGCTAAAAGAATTTAGTGGGCCCAATTTATATGGTTCCAATTTTTTGTCTATCAGGAGCTCACTTTGGAATTTTTCACTTCACTAACTTATGACCATAGGAACCCCCCAAGGAATTATGGTTTAGGTTGAGAGGAAGAGCCTTTGAATTGATTCTAGAAATTGTGTGCGATCTGTGTGGATTCCCCAAATCCTCCATCATCGATCAGCATGATGATTTTTATCCCACTTGATATCAGAATGAACTCATTAGAATTGAGCAATTTCATGCCAACAATGCTCTTAATGACATAATAAGGTCCCATAAGCACTTGTTGCTGGACAAATTCATGTGTCAGTTGGCTTTTGACAAAATAGAAACCAACAAGTGTTCTACAAAGGAACTCCTTATGTTATGGTGCATGGACTACAATATTCTAGTGTGCACATCCACACATGTGTTAAATGCTATTATTGCAACTCTGCATAAAAAGAGCAACAATTTAGGAATGGGTGCATAGTTTCTGCCATAACTAAATATTATGGCATAGACCGTAGTGGGTTAACGATCCTCCTCCCTAACTTCCTACACCATCACCACTTATTGAGGGTTAAAATCCTTTAACATGTAACTAAGGGAAATTAGCAAGAAGACATATGTTAGGATTAGGACTAGTCAGGTGATGTTGGACCCCGTCTCCGAGGCCCAACATTCGGAAACACACAAGCACACATAAGCATAGAAGACCTATAACTCACCACAATAGGGGAAACTTGCAATAGAAAGGTTGGATC
>JAOSBO010207867.1:5057-16852 GCA_027563915.1 Erythroxylum rotundifolium | reverse complement strand
TTTACTTATATAAATATAAATATATAATATGGATATATCATAAAGCTTTTCTACTGGTTAGGAATAAAGGGAAAAGACTGCATCTATTAGACCTTTTCAAACTCTATTTATCAGCAGGATTTTCTCTAAGTTGTTGTTCTTATAAATAGTCATGAAATATTGTATTTTATTTAAGAGGTAAAGATAAAATTTCTAAATGTATCGTAATAACCGTGGTAGCAAAGTTGTTCTTAAAGTTCAAAAATAATTGTATATCGTTAAGTGAAAAAGCCTATTTCATAAGTAAAAGTGGAAATTATCATGCGACGGTCGTAGATATGCATAAACATATACAGGAGAAAGAGTTGAACAAGACTAGTCTAGTTACAATTAATCGATTTCAAAATTCTTAATCTAATCAAGGAAGCGCAAGAGGAAGAGGAAGGGAACAGACAGTTTTGGTAAAAATAATATATGGAAAAATGGTAAAATCTAAGACGAATGTTAAATTGTGTGGTAAAAATGACCATTATTTTTGGAAATATTTTTTCAAGAATGAATATAGACCAAACTTTATATAAGCCAATGACGATACAACACAAGAGAAATTTTACTATTTAAGAGGTGATCACTAAAAAGTAATCACATGATAAGTGATAAAAGCAAATTTATGAAATTACATATCCTATTGATAAGGATCATAAACTTTAGTGATAATATAACAGTGAAAACCAATGTCAATGGTGCAATTGTGTGATTAAGAATGAAAAATGTGTTCATAAGCTCCTTTTTTAATGTTTATGTTATTTCAAAACTAAAAGAAATGATTGAAGCTTCTTAGTAGAATAGTATTACTTCTCTCTCATCCTTTTCACGCTCTGACTTCTCTCTTCCTCAAAATTTCCCACTTACCTTTCTTTTTACCTTTATTCCCTCAATCCTTCCCATACGCCACACGTACTGTAGTGAATCTTGAAGGTGCTGAGTGTCTTTTCCAAGGGGCAAACCTAGTCGAACACTCAAATCTATGGATGACTCGCTTCCGTCTCAAGCTTATTTTCCTCCTCTCACTCGAGCGCAGGTTAATGGCAAACAAGTAGTCTCGGAAGGGAAGACTGCTGTAGGATATGTTCAACTGAAGAAGGCTGTGGATGGTGGTGCCTGGAGAAATATGGTTGGAGCTCAGCACAACAAAGGTAAGGTCACTTACTACCCGAATGTGTTGCAAAATGGGGTTGTGTCTCCTCCTCTGGAGTTGTTTCAAGCTGGAGCATGAGCTTGGTCTCATGCATTGTTGGGGTTTTTCTGGTCCAAGCGTATAGCTTTCCCAGCTATTATTGCTTGGGCAAAGGCCAGATGGAGTAAGCGAGGCCTAGAAAAAGTTATGTAAATAAAGGATGCGTTGTTTTTATTTAAGTTCACAAACAATCGAATATTAGTGAGATACTGGAACAAGGGCTATGGCACATAGGTGACCATCCCTTGTTCCTTTGACAATGGAAACCAGGGATAGGTTTAGATAGAGGTTTAACAGAGGAGTTACCATTATGGGTACAATTTCATGGTTTTCCAATGGAGTATTGGATAGTGGAGGGGCTTAGTCTGGTGGCTAGTGTTTTGGGAAAACCCATATGTATGGATTCTCATACGGCAACTATGGATAGAATAGGGTATGCGAAAATGTGTATTGAAGTGCCAAAGGATGCGATATTGCCAGATTCACTGTTTATTTTTTGGCTTGGTAAGACAGGGGAATTAGTACAAACTACCATTTCAGTCACTTATCCATGGAAGCCGGAGCATGGTAGCAAGAGGTAGGAAGCAACTGGCAAAATTGTAAAATCTGGCAACCTTGCGGATGTAGTGAATAAAGATAGTATTCATGATGAGACGAGAAAGCTCACTAAGGACGAGTTGACGAAGAAGGGGCTTGGGAAAGAAGGACATGTGTCAGACTCGGGATGTGGGACTACTCAGGGTCAAAACACAGTGAATATTGATTTTGTTGGGGTACTTATGGCTGAGCCTTATAGTGAGGACCCCAATGGCACACCTCAAAGGAAGACAGGTTCGGAAGATTGGCTTAAATAGAATGAGATGTTGTTGGATAGGGAAAAGCAACCTGCACATGGGCTGAGTGAGCATCAGGTAGAGATAGTGCCGAGTGGAAGTGTGTTAGATAATAATAACGGTCTGAAGGGGAAGTCCTGTTATGATCCAATGCAAGACAAGAGTGTAATGGAGTTTGCTGAGGAGAAGTTAAACCTCAACAGGAAGGACGATGTTTTGACTGAAGCAGCGAAGTCGAAGGATAGGATGGAAATTAAAGACACCACTTGTAGTACTAGTTATGGGAATGATGCAGGTTTGATTACTGAGGTAGGGGAGACAAGCCAAGCTTTGAGTGGATTAGGGAAAAAGAGTGTGGGCAGGAAAAAAGATAAGAAAAAAAAGCACAAAGGGGCGAAGTCCCCTGAATGTCTTTTTTAACAAATGTCATTATTAGTTTGGAACACCAGGGGTCTTAATGACCCCCATAAAAGGAGGATGGTGCAGCAAGTAGTAGCGGAGAAACAACCAGTTTTGGTAGGACTTCTCGAAATGAAAATAAAAGCCAATGTTAAACGAAAAGGCTTAGTATTTTTTGGGAATCAATGGAGTTACCTTTCAAATCACATCCACCACTACAATGGTCAGATACTATGTTGGTTTAATTCGGATAAAGTAGCAGTGTAAGTGCTCAAGATGGGGGATTAATTTATGCATTTGGAATGTGGGTTAATTGGGAAGGTTCAGTTTACAGTGACTTTAGTATATGCGTCAAATTTTGCTTTCCAACGTATTCAACTGTGGGAGGAGTTATTTGAGTTTCAAGCAGGGATGCAAGGGTCGTGGATAGTGCTTGGTGATTTCAATTGCTATCTTAATTCTGCTGAAGTGGAGGGTAGGGTAAGGTTTTATGGAGGATTGGGGGTTGAATTAACCCAACTATTTTGTCGCATCGATCTTGTGGATGTTAGAGGCTTAGATCGATGGTTTACCTGGGGAAAACAAACAAAAAGGGCAGATGTTTATCAAGAAGAAGCTGGACTGGGCATTGGTTAATCAAATGGCTTAGTTCCTTCCGTCTTGCATCAGTTATGTTTGGAGAACCTAAATTGTCCAACCATACCCTATCTTTATACAATAGATGAATGATGAGTAAAGAATCGGGCTCCTTTTAGGTTTTTCAACAGACTACTTCAGGTAGAAAGCTTTATGGAGGTTTTATCACATGTTTGGAGGGTTGAGATATAAGGCTTTAAGTCCTTTCAATTAATGTAGAAATTGAAGGCTACTAAAAGAGTGATTAAGGTGTTTAGTAAGCAACGACTCTAGAATATTCAGGAACTGAGTAGTAAATTGGCAGAGATTCAGAAGGCATATTATAGGGAACCCCTTAATGAGAGCTTAAGAGTGATCAAGGTGGAACGGATAAAACAATACCAGGAAGCTTTGAAATTACAAGATTCGATCCTGAAGTTGAAGGCTAGACAAAATTGGATTAGGGAGGGTGACATTAATTCTAAGTGTTTTCATGCCTCCATTCTAGCTAGGAGAAATACTAACACCATTTTGGAATTGAAAGATGAACAAGGAAATGTGATAAGTGGTCAGCTAAACATTACTGAGCATATCAGAGATTTTTTTTCTCACTCTCATGGGGACAATCGAAGATGTAGGGCCTGGCTTTGGGGCTCGAGATGTTTTGGAGTTTTCTCCAAGTCAGAAAAGAGTGGTGATGCTAGAGGCTCCCTTTTCAGCATAACAAGTGAAGGAGGCCTTATTTTGATTAAATGGTACCAAAGCTCCCGGACCCGATGGTTACTCAGCTGGTTTCTTTCAAGAAACATGGAATATTATAGGTAAACTCTTAATGGAAGCAGTGCTGGAGTTTTTCTCCTCTGGTAAGCTACTGAAGGAGATTAATCATACTTATTTATGTCTGATACCTAAAAAGGAGCGACTAGAAGTGGTTACATATTATCGTCTTATATCTTGTTGCACCATAGTTTATAAAATAATAGCTTCTCTTTTTGGCTGAAAGATTGAAAGGTGTATTGGTTGATGTAGCAGGTAAAGCACAAGGTGCTTTTCTTCCTTCAAGGAGTATTGGGATAACATTTTGCTATTTCAAGACTTGATGGGAGATTATTATTTGGGTAAGAAGATAAAAAGCTATGCACTAAAGATTGATCTTTTTAAAGTTTATGATACGATTGTTTGGGGATATTTGAAGAACTGTTTGGAAGGAATTGGGCTACCCTCAAGGTTTTTTTATTGGATTCTTCAATGCATCCAAACCCCTTTTATGAGTGTGTTAATAAATGATATGCCTATGAAACCTTTTCCTATTCGTCGAGGTAGTAGGCAAGGGGACCCCCTATCCCCTTATTTATTTACATTGGCGATGAAGGGTGCCTCGATTAATTACTAAAATGGTGGACTGTAATGGGCTATTCAAATATCATTATAAATGTAGAACAATGAAATTGACTCACTTGTTGTATGTGGATGATGTGATATTATTGTGTAGGTTTGAAACTCATGAGCTATAGATGATGATGAGCTTGATGAATACTTTCTCTGGGTGGTCTGGAATATTGGTGAATGTCTAGAAAATTGGGTTTTTTGTGTCTTCCGATGTTCAAGATTTGGATAGGCTTACTAGAGTGATGGGATTGCCTCTCCAGGGGGCACTGTTCAGGTATTTGGGGGTTTGATTATAGCAGATAAGCCCAAATATTCTAATTTTTTACCATTATTGGAGAAATTGAAAGGTCGAATTAGTTCTTGGCAAAATCGATTCCTATCATTAGTTGCCAGAGTCACTCTCAATGTTTTAGTATTGAACAACATGCATGTTCATTGGGCTGCACATATGGTGATTCCTAAGAGAGTTCTCAAGGAGATGGATAGGATTTTAAAATCCTTCCTCTAGATAGGCAAGCATGAAAAGTGCACGGGAGCAAAAGTTAAATGGAGTGAGGTGGTGATGCCGAAAAAACAAGGGGGTTTGGGGATTCTTTCAATCACTCAAATGCAAAGGGTGCTACTCATAAAGCGAATATGGAGACTATTTGTGGATAACAAAACATTGTGGGTACAGTGGGTACAAAGTTATCGACTTAATAGGCACAATTTCTAGCAACTACAATTGAGGTATGAGCAGTCCTGGTATTTTAAAAGTTTGTTGTTGCTCTGTGATTCGATTTATCCTCTGATTAAAACTAGGGTCAGGAATGGCAAGGGAACTTTGTTTTAGTTTCATAATTATGGCTGCGGCCTGATTTGGTAGTTTTTAGGAACCGAATTCTTAAAGAAACTAAAGTGTCTTGGATATTCCGGAAGAGAGCACGTTTGAGTACATGTAGATTTGGTCAAGTACTTGCACATTATGTGAATGGTATGCAACTTTGTAGTTAGCCCGACAGGCCACTTTGGGTGGCCAGTAACAATGGGGAATTTTCAACCAAATCAGCCTATAGTCTTGAGAGATCACAGGGAGTCGTACCATGGACTGATGTGGTATGGAAATAGGTACTAAGCCCCAAATCCACTATATATATGTGTTTAGCTATTAAAAATAGACTACAAACCAAGGACCATTGGTTTGGAAGCTGTTGGGACCTCACCCTTGCGAGACACATGTCCGACGTCCTAAGTGACATCTGGACGCACATCCTATACAGGTGGAGTGCCCTCACCAGGATAATCCTCAAAGTGGAACTTCATCTTGACCTCTTCAGAACATTTGTCCCATGACTAGTGTTTAGAGCCTAAGTCTCTAACTGCTTCTTGATCCTTAATAACCTCTTCTTGTTGAAAAACCATCATTTAGTTGAGTTTTGTAATTAACTTCAACTAATTAACTGTCCAATGTACTGGCTTAACTTTTTCTTTGTATCGTCTATGTTTGGCTATCATCTGTGTTTGCCCTATCGTCTGTTTTTCCTATTGTTTGTCTTTCCTTTCGTCTGCCTTTCCTTGCATCTGTCTTTTCTTGTGCCTATCTTTTCTTGCGTCTGTCTTTCCTTGCGTCTGCCTTTCCTTGTGTTTGTCTTTACTTTCATTTGTCTTTCCTATCGTCTATCTTTCCTTGCGTCTGTCTTTCCTTTTGTCTGTCTTTCCTATCGTCTGTCTTTCCTATCATCTGTCTTTCCTTGTGTCTATCTTTCCTATCGTCTGTCTTTCCTATCGTCTGTCTTTCCTTTCGTTTTTCTTTCCTATAGTCTGTCTTTCCTTTCGTCTGTCTTTCCTTGTGTCTGTCTTTCCTTGAGTCTGCCTTTCCTTTTTTCTGTCTTTCCTATCGTCTGTCTTTCCTATCATCTGTCTTTCCTTGTGTCTGTCTTCCTTGCGTCTACCTTTCCTTGCATCTGTCTCCTGACATCATCACAGACGATTCTTTTTGTCTGTATTTTCCTTGCATATGTGTTTCCTTGCATCTGTCTTCTGACGTCATCATAGACGATTCCTTTTGTCTGTGTTTTCCTTGCATCTATGTTTCCTTGCGTCTGTTTTCTGATATCATCACAGACGATTCCTTGCGTCTATGTTTTCTTACATAACAAAACTGAAGCAGATCCCAAAACCTCTTGCAACCTACCTTTCTTAATGCAAACATAAATCTCTTCAACCACCCTCATTTGTTCAATTCCAAAGACAGAATACACA
Organism: Erythroxylum rotundifolium; assembly: GCA_027563915.1. Taxonomy (NCBI): domain Eukaryota; kingdom Viridiplantae; phylum Streptophyta; class Magnoliopsida; order Malpighiales; family Erythroxylaceae; genus Erythroxylum; species Erythroxylum rotundifolium. The sequence goes on along the minus strand of JAOSBO010207867.1, from coordinate 10,159 downwards.
AAATATAAACACCAACTGCTTCCCGAAACCTCCAACTCATTTGAAAATCAAATGCAATATGAAAACTTAAAAGTGGTTATAACAGACCCAAAATACATTCCATTCATATCAATAGGCAGAAGTCTTTACAAAGCTTTACTGAACATTTTAAGCCACAATACATAATACACTTGAACTAGTAAAACTTGAAATGTGGCTGAAGCCTTGAATTCCAAAAATTTTAACTTAAAAATACAAAAGAAAACATGCAGACTGGAGTGATGCCTTGACTCTTAACTTACTCAGTCTCTTGCTCTTCACTTGAATATGGGACGGAATTGGGAGGGGGTGAGCTTAAAGCTTTGTGGGTAATAATCTTATAATTGAGAAACAAGCAATACCATTTTCAAAGTATTTTGTCCTATATACTTGGAAATCATAATAATTTCTCATATAAAAACAACAAACACTTAAATCTCAAAATCCTCACTCAATAAAACAGTTCATGAACACTTATAAATCATGCATGCATCAACTTACTAACATTTCAAAGCACATAAGCACATCAATATGGTTTGGGTAAGTCCAATTCACGATACACTACACATTTCCATATAATGGTCCTGTGTAGTCGTAAACTTGAGGGAGTCTATAAAAGAGCTCCGTGCCACTAGCGGGCAGGCAGGAGAAGGCTGTACTCAGGTCAATATGCACGTGACAGTTCTTGAGGGACTACCACAAACCCACAGAGCATGTAATTCATGAATTGAAAACAGTTTGCCCTAAATGGCATCTTGTTGGAAACTTGTTTTTTATACACATGAGATATTTCAAAGAAACATTATTGAAAACCTGATTTCATAATCTTGCATCTTTTCAAAAAGAAACATTTTCATAAAGCATCATCACAATCCATGTAGAAAATATGCAACAATCTCACATCCAACAAAGAGCAAATAAATGCAACATCGATGATGCAATTGAAACCATTTTGCTTTCTTGATTCAAAGAAAAACAATGCGTGGCTTATTTACTCTATTATAAAAACGTATCCACCTTAGTTTCCTTTCTTGAAAAGTTGTTCAAATGTGCCTCTCCTCTTGCTTTTCTTGTCTCTCTTGATTTTCTTCAACATTTACAAAAATCCTAAATCAATAAGCATTCAAATTGGAAAACCCAAAGAACTAAAGCATGAAATTGACCCTAGAATTCCTAAACCCGTACATTTCTTAAGCTCTTTTAACCAAAAACCTTTCAAAAATCCAAAAGATTAAATCAACTTACCTTAAATCCTCACCAAATAATGAGATTCTTAGCTCTAAAGAAAGCTCTTCCCTTCCTCTTTCTTTTTCCCTTCTTGAGTAACCTCAAACTCTCTCTTTAAGACTAAGAAAAATTGTGACCTAGTTCAAAGCTCTATTCTTTTTAACTTCACCGAAACCTCTCTTCTTCTTTCTCTCTCTTTTATTTTTTGATTTTCTCTCCCTCTTTCATATTTTTGGTCTTCTTATTTACAAGACAATCTTTTCCTCTTCCCATTCTACCCTTAATGGATGATAGAAGTCCACCTTACCCTTCCTTTAATGCCTTAGTACTTCTAACCTTAAGTAATCCACCCAAAATACCTTTATGCATTCTTAATTCTTCAATTTAACGTACACCATACCATACTCTAACTTAATCTTAATTCTTCCATTTGATACTTCAAATTTCCATCAATCCATGAATAAAATCCTCCTAAACTTGACATAATAAGTAAACTCCAATTAAAATGATTTTCTAACAATACTTCAAAATTTATTCAAATCATGCTTACTAAAATAATAAAAAAAATTCAGGGCCCAATAGAAGCTATGATCCCGTGTGTGTTTTGTGTAAACAAGAGCGTGAGAGTAGAAATCATCTGTTTTTTCAATGTGCATATACCAAAGTGGTATGGAGCCGAATCTTCCATTTGATAGGGGTTTCGTTTGTTCCTTATGTTTAGAATGAGCTGTTGAATGATGTTATGTGGTACTCCAGACTTGGGATGAGAGATGGGCTTCTCATCCAGACTTCGCTCCAAATGGTATTGTATCACATTTGGAGGGAGAGGAATCATCGTTTATATAAGGAAGTAGAACAACCTAAGTATGAGCTTACTTCTGCTATTATTAATTTGATTAGGGAGACAATCATCGTTAAAGGGATGTAGGTAGTTATTAGATAGAAACTTTGAGCACAATGGTTAATCTAAAAGGGTTCATGTTGTTATTGGCTAATTGTGTTAGTCAGTGAGACGTGTTTGAAGCAGCTTATTCGGATTTTTTTCCTTGTAATAGGATTGTACATAAACTTATAGATTTAGTAATATATTACTTTTATTTTCCAAAAAAACTATAAGAAATGATTTTAAGCATTGGTTTGAAAATTTTAAATAGAAAGTCACACTCTTTAGCTTCGAGTTCGTAATATTAATCTTATTGCCAATGTGATTATGATAGCAATTTGATGTTTTTATTTAACTTGAATACTATCGAGACTATTTGTTAGAAATTGGTGCCAACAATCCTTTATGAATGTAGTATAATAGTATGAGCATTTGAATTTCAATCGACTTAAGGCATTTAAAGAAACGAGGATGGTGAGAGGTATTCCAAATATAAATCATCTAAAACATCTATGTGTGACATATTTGCTTGATAAACATTTAAGAAAAAAAAAACATTTCAAAAAAATCAACTTTAAGAGTTGTTGATCCATTTAAACTTATTAATGTAGATATTTGTTGTTTAATCAATTCTCTTTTTTTCAAAGAAAGGTTTTACTTTATTCTATTCAATGATGAGTATGATAAAAAACATGAGTAAAACCTTAAATACAAGTTTGATGATTTTAATGCATTTAAAAAGTTTAAACTTTAGTTAAAAAGAAGTAATTTTGAAATTAAAGCTTTAAGAACTCATACAAGTAGAGAATTTAGTTCTAATGATTTTAAGTTCTTTTATGAGCTACATGAGCCTCTTACAATGCGTAGGTGTCACTAATAAAATAAAGTATAAGAAAGAAAGAACTCAAAATTTTGGAATATGACAAAAACTAAAGAGGATGCCTAAAGAGTATCGGAGTAAAATGATTGTATGTGAAGTTTATCTTTGAAACTAGTGCAACAAAGAGTTTGAAAGGCACTATTCTGTTTACGTCACTTAGAGACTATTTGGGGTTATTTACATAAAAAACTAGTCTCTCTTTAGAGAGAGGATAATCATACTCTTCTTCATGCTCATCTCCATATTGGTACAATTCGACTGGTTCTCATCCTTCATGGACGAAAAGGGATTCCACCTACCGCTTGAATATTTGTTCTTGATGCTAGCTACATAAGATACCAAAATATTTTAATTAGCACCTTATTGATCACCCTAAATAATGAAAGTGTTATTCTCACAATTGCTCCTAATTTAAACATCAGACTGGATGATCTCACTTTATTTGAAAGACTACGAGTTTAAGTATAAATTACTTGTTAACAAAAAAGCCATACTATAAAATTGAAATAGCTTATCTGAATGTAAGACGTTATGAAAAATCATTGCCCTAAGTCGAAAATTTCCAATCTATAGTGTAGCAGGACAACAAGATCCAACCACAGGGTTAATGCCTTCTCTACAACCTCGATGCACTCCAAAGGGTAGAGTAGGAATTGTCTCCGTGATTGAAAAAGAAAACAAACAAATGCAAAACCAATCAAATATATGTGTGACAAAATAAAAGAAATTGTAAAGGTGTCTATCTTGAAAAGAAATTGCACACTTTATATGGACAAATAAAAAAGGTGCATGATTGATGAAAAGTATATACGTGTATGCTAGATAAAGGAGAGAAGGTGATGTGGTTTTTGTCTCTTAAGAAGAAGGAGAGATGAGTGCATATATGTGTGGTTTAGTAAACAAGATGGGCAAATATATATAGGGAAAATAGATGAACATTAACTGAGTATATCTATCGAAGATGTGGGCATAACTGCATACATCTTAACCTCCCTATACCCTACTTATGTGGGAATTAGGGTATGTTTGGTTTGGTTTGTTTAAAAGAACGTTAACTGAGAATGTTAAGAGAAGCAACGTTTAGTATAATAATAATAAACGTTATGGTAATTAAAGGTAATAAAGATGAACATTGCACGAAACCATTAGTAACTGAGAAACGAAAGAAAATGTATGACCTAATCAAGTTTTGGAACAACCAAAACACCATCATTACTGACACTGAGCTAAACTCTACAATAATTATGGACATATTATAACACTAAATGATTTATCTCACAGAAAATCATATTGTAGGTCTTAACTTTACAAACTCAACTTTTGATTATTTGTATGTGGTAGCATATCGAGTCTAACAAGACAAAAAGAGATTTAAAATTGTTGGAATATATTAAGAATATTATATAACAACATTAACATTTAAGACATTTTAAACTTGATGATCGAAATAAAAAATCTATTTTTATTGAATATATAAATAATTTAATCCTTGTGAATGGCTTTTTTTTGTTAGTAAAGAACAGATAAAAGCAAAGATAAAGAAATCTAAGCTCTCCGTACACCTATTCCCTCATGATCCTCCTCAAGGAAAGGATGTAGTTGAACCAAGCGGTATTCACAATATGTAAGTCCCTGTTGTGATGAATGTGCTAAGTTAAGAAGTCAATCCACATAGCAATTGCCTTCATGGCAAATGTGTTTAATATCAACAATCCACCCTCCTTTGATCAGCTTAAAACAATTGCTAATGAGAGTATGATAAAGATGCGAGTCAATTACCCCACTCCGAAGGAACTGGACAACAACATTAGCATCAAGTTCGACAATTAGCTTACTAATATTATGCATCTTTTCTAAAAGCAATCCTTGTCTTATCCCCCATAATTTTGCTTCAAGGCTTCCTGAAGAGCCAATATTTAGCGTAAAACCTACGATCCACACACAATTTGAATCCTAAAGCAATCCACCTGCTAAAGCATGACCATCAACAAGCCATCTGGATTGATCGATATTAAGTAAATGATGTTAGCTGGGGGGGGGGGGGGAACCCCCAATGATACTTTGGCCAAAACAATTTGTCCAAGATGCTGCACA
>JAOSBO010207848.1:0-37926 GCA_027563915.1 Erythroxylum rotundifolium | reverse complement strand
TCCGACACCCATAGCGAGAGTTATGCTTATTGTACTAAATCATGTACATACTCACGTCTTAAGTATGACTCCGAACGTTGGACTCCGGAAGTGAGGTTCCAAGAGTTGTGGTACCAGAGTAAGAAGATGAATCGATGATGGTTAAGTAGTTGGGTTCCAGATTTGGGATCCGACAATTATTAAGAGACAAAGAAAGAGAAAAAGGAAGAGAGATGAGGAAATGAAGTTGACTCTACTTACTTCCCGAATCAGGAGTTTCCCAACGTTGCTACCTCTATTCATCCTTTCAATTCATATTTCCTGCTATTTCAGTTTTGTTATTGTATAAAATTGAAATAACAGTTGATGATAAGATTTTTATATGTTGATGATGTTCTAAACTCACCTTCAAGGTTTTATCTTTTATTTAATGAAACCTGATTATTTATGTGTTATTTAGATCTATTGTGATTTAATTCTAGATGATCATAATTTGGTAAAAAACTAAGAGGTGATTCGAATGAAAAATACTTAAATTAAATGAATTTGATAAATCGTACAAAGAGAGATCTTACATAGGATTTTTCTTTTAGTTAATGTTGATTTAGTTATTTTATGTTTATTGTTTTAGGTGTTGTGATTGTTTAATGTAATTGCATATTTCAGTAAAAAAATGAGAGGGTGAACCAAATAAAAATGATTATATCTAATTAATGAGAGTTAGGCAATCTAATTGACCACTTAATGAGTCTAGTTGGTAATTTCCTAAAGAGAGATCCTGTGCTAGACCCGATTGTTTATAGAAGAGCTTTAGAACGAATTAAAAATGTGGTTAATTTGTGAATTTAGAGATTGCTAGTTTTAAAATTTGATTAGGTTTTACAATTTAGGACTTAATGGTTATAACTCATGAGAGAGTAATCAACCCTATGACCATTTAGAACCGACACCCTATAATCATATAAATGGCTGGATTAGGATTAATGATAGGTAAAATCTCCTCTCATATCTTGATTAACTCTCTTAACAAATTTCCATTACTCTAGTCAAATCTGATTCTCAAGCCGGGTGGATAATCAGCCAAATCCCCTGTTTTCGAACTGATTTGTCCCGGCCACCCCGAAGGAAGATTGCTCAGTTTAATTCTACAAGTTGAAATGTTCACTTTACAATTCTTGAATTAAATTCTTGTATTTACTTTCCATGTTCACTTGTGCTGTTTTTATTTCTTTTTATTCCTTTTTTAGCCTTAGACAACTTATTATTAGGCTAGTACCCTCCTCATGGTATCGACACCTCTTATACTGCAATTACGACCTATGCACTTGTGGTATTTGAGGACTTATAAATTTTAAAGCTCGAACGACTTGATCAAGTTTTTTTTGCCATTACAAGGGAGGCGATTAATTTAGTTCTTTAGTATAAAGCTTTTTCACTATGTTTTGTTTAAAAAAAATAGAGAAGATGTTTGGGGGGTAAAGTAAAGACACAACAAGACATCTTAGATTGACAAATGAGACATCTGAACGACTAGATGCCAAGAAGAAATGGAAAGAAGATTGATGGAAGATAGATATTATAGGGAGCAAGGAACTTTTGTGAATTACAATAAGGCATAATATGGTTTGGGAAGTAACTATCCTTATTGAAACATGTACACTCTGGGGTGGCAGAACCACCCTTATTTATATTTTTCTAACAATGTAGGGAGTCATTTAGGACATTACTACCTATTAGGAATTCAGTAAGATGAGTCCAGTTTATGGCATTCTAGATTGGACAAGCTCCTAGATAAGCTCATGGAAATGGAAGAGGGTCGGAGGAGACTAGAAGATCAAATTAAGCAAGTAACAGAAAATCATGGTTCGTATATTCACAACCTAAAGATTTGAGTGAGATGGCTTTTTAGTGAATTTTGTAAAAGAAGTGTGGAAGACTCTTTAAGTAATATGGAAATGCATCAAAGAGACCAATATGAGGCTATTGCACCTAAAAATAAGGGAGAGCCAGAAGAATCATTGGAAAACCAAACTGAAGCCTACCTTATTGAAGACTAAGAGACAAAGAAAGAGGATGAAGAAAAGAATTCCAACCCTCCCTATTATTCACCAGCTCTTAATATACCATGTGTGAACATCAAAATATCTTTGGTAAATGTTCATTAAAACAACCTTATCCTTCTGATTAATGATGACCAAGTTACATTCAATATGAATGATGTATTAAATAATCTGAAGGATAGTAGCTCATTTAGGATAATTGACGTGTTCAAATCTTCTAAAGAACAAAGGACGACGAAGAGATGACAACAGACATCAAGTTTGAATAAGCTATAAAGATCTCTATTTGTGAAGTGGAAGAAGTGGAGACGAAAGTGATTAAGGAAGAAAGAGAGCAACTCACCTTCGTACAGGAAAAACTGTTGGATTCAATGGAAGATACAAAGAGTTTTGTTATTCCCTGTTTTATTGATAGTTCACTCGAAAAAAGGACATTATTGAGCTTAATTGGTTTTCATAATTTTATCAATATTGTCCATCAGATTATTTTGGAATTTATCGCTACTTACAGGCTACAAAGTTGATGTTGAACAAAAAAGGTAGAAGCAAGTCTCTCATAATTGATCCCGGATGAGTTTCCAACAATAGAGCATTGACTAACTAACCTTAAAAGAAGCGTTGCATAGGGAGGCAACTGATGAACTGTTAATTTTATGTTATTTCCTTTGATTTCTTTTTAGATAGTTTGAATTTCCTAGTAATTTTTATTTCGTTTCCAAATAAAATCGGGAAGGCATAAGACTTCGACATGAATTAGATGATCAAGGAAGTAAGCAAAAGAGAGGTGAAAGAGCTATAATAAGTTAAGAAGTGATTTTGGAAAGTGTAGAATGACAAGTGAATTTTAGTTTCATTTTTTACCATTTTACCCTCCATTCACTTATATACTCATTTCGTAATTAACTTTTTCACTCACTTTTATTTTAACTTTATCTCTATAAGTTTAGAACTTTTGAACACTCAATTCTTTTTAACCAAATTCCAACTTCCAGTCTTCTTTAACTTCTACCTACTTACAATACAGTATGTTGCGTATTAAATAGCCAACAAAGGGCGATGAATCATATAGATGAACTCAAGTCGAGGGATGAGGGTGAACGAACAGGGCGATGAATCGTATAGATGAACTCAAGTCGAGGGATGAGGGCAAACGAACAGGGCAGCGGACTTCAGAGTGCCCTTCCCAATCTACACAAAGGATGAAGGTATTTGTTTCCAATCCCTCAATGATAAAAAAATTATAGTCCCGAAATATTTTAATTTTGATAAACTTGATAGGCTAGAACTACAGGATATGGTAAAGAACTTAGCAGAAAGAATTTAGCAGCCGACGTTCATACACTTCCAATATCCTGTCTACCAGGAGCTCACTTTAGAATTCTTAATTTCCCTATATTATGAATCTAGTAACCCTAAAGAAAAGTGGTTTAGGTTATAGGGAAAAAACTATGAGTTGAATATCGAAATCATGTGTGATATTTGTGGTTCCACAAGTCTTCAATTATTGATCAGCACGATGACTTTTGTGGTTCTTATTATTGGAATGATCTCACTAGTTTAGAGTGATTCAAGGCTAAAATGCCCAGAATAACATCATAAGGACCCCTGAGCACTTGTTATTGCATAAATTCTTGTGTCAATTATTTCTTGATAAATAAGAAACGATAAGTGCTCAACAAAGGAACTTTTCCTATTATGGTGCATAAATCACAACATCCCAATGTGCACCTCCATAAATATGTTGAAAGCTATTGTTTCAACTCTACGTAAGAGGAACAACAATTTAGGTATGAGATACTTGTTTTTGCCATCGTTAAGTATTATGACGTGGAATGTAGTGGTTTAAACATCCACATCCCAAATTTTCTAAATCATCATCATCTATCATGTGCTAAAATCTTTAAGTCCTATAACATGGAACTTTGGGATATCAACCAAAAGAATCATTTGAAAATCAGGGCTAATAAGGTGAGTTCGAGCACAACACTGCCTCAGCAGGTGGAAGAGGACTCAACTAGTGAGGAGTCCAAAGAGGAGGAAGATACTGATGAACTAGGCTGGAAGAAAATGCTCGATACAATCTCTGTAATCACCAAAGTAAATACAGATACATTTGTAGTGCACTCTCGAAGAATGAAGGACATAACACAAACTTAACGACTTCAGATCCAAGATATATGATGTATCCATCGTTACTTTGAGAGTTAACGTGTACAAAATTAGTGAATTGGATTCTTTAGTTAAAAATGCAAGTTAGGATTTAGTGTGAGTTTGTTAGCCTATAAATTTTCACAGTCATTCATAATTTTAGGCCTTTCGACTTAAGTAGCTATGCTATTATTTTTTTCATAAAAGTGAGTAGCTTAAGTAACAATGTAAGCAATAAAAAATATTAGTTAATTTTAAATAAATAATTATTCTGCTGGCTTTCGGGTTATGAATAGAGCTTGTAGCCAGTTGAGAACATGATGTAGTTGAGTAATTAGATAGACATGCATCACAATTGTGTGCCTTGACATGAAAAGGCTATAATGACGTTTCAACCAAGTTGCCTAATAAAAGAAAACATGACTTAGTTGAGTAACCAGATCGACATTCATCACCAATGTTTGCCTCCTAGTAAAAGACTAGGTCCATCCTCAATAAAAAGAATGTGTCTAGTAAAACCTACTGAACTTGTAAATAGCTTGTCTTTTCATGAATATGTATTTAGGAGTAGTTACAGAGTTTGGATGACCAAATAATTATTAATGTGTGTGTACAATTGAAAAGGTTGAGTAACTTGACATTTGAGTTTTGATTAATATGCATGTTTACTCCAAAGCCCCTAGATGTAGATTTTACATGTTAATGATTTGAAATAACTTGAGTAATCGTGTTTAAAGTTTAATTTATTTCATGAAGTTGAAGCCATTTTCTTATTATTGCATTTTTTGTGATTTTTATATGTTTATTTTTTTGTTTGCTTGATGATAAGCAAACATTTAAGTGTGGAGATTTTGATAAGTGTGAACTGCATTGTATTTTAGGGCTCAGTTTAATATGTATTTATTTGTTAATTCAATCGTTTAGTATGTGTTTAGGTTAAAATGGTTTTAGTTTGTAAATTATTTATGTTTTAAGTGTTTTATGGGTTAGTACAAGTCTTTGAGCTTAATTATTATATTTTTGAGGTACCTTGATTTGCTTGTTAGTGTTTCAGGGTCAACATAAAAAAATAGAGAAGTTTCAGAGACACTCAGGCTGAAACAACATGATAATGACAGAAGCACTGGAGTTTATCCACGATCATGCCATATATGCCACGATCGTGACAGAGCTCAGGACATGGCCAAAAATCATGGCTTGTATGCCACGATCATGATAAAGGACTCAGATGTGGCCCACGTCATGGCTTGCATCTGGCAAACGGATAGACATTAAAAAACATCATGTTTTTTAGGATTTTTTTAGACCTTTTAGACCCTAGAAAAACCCTAAGGCTTGATAAGTGTGATTTGCATCATGTTTTAAGGTTTAGTTTGTTATGTAATTGCTTGTTAGTTTAATTTTTTAGTATATGTTTAGGTTAGAATGGTGTTGTTTTGTTAATTAATTGTGTTCAAGTGTTTTTTATAGGTTAGTTAAGCCCTTGTGCTTAAAAATTATGCTTTTTAGGTACCTTGATGTGTTTGTTAGTGTTTTAGGGTCAACATCGAAGAAGGGAGAATTTTTGGAGACTTTCAGACTGAAACAATGGCCCATAATCGTAGCACAATAGGCCATGATCATGATAGAGACACAGCAGCCAGACCACGATTGTGGCATATAGGTCTTGATCGTGACAAAAAGACCATGACACAGCCCACGATCATGACAGAGAGCTATGATCATGGCCACAATCGTGGCCTACATCATGCAGACGCAAAAATAAGTGAAAATGTCAAGTTTTTAGGGTACTTTCGGATTATTTAGACCCCCAAAAAAAACCTAGGGTTCGCAAAGTATTTAAAGAACAAGAAGAACACAAGAGATGGAGCTTTTGCATCAACCACAATCCTAAAATCCTAAAGAGTTTTATCGAGAGATTGAGGAAGAAATGAAGGAAGAGAGTCGTGGAGAAGAAGTCTACGTGAAGTACTTCCTAGAATAGGAGGTTTTCCACCGTTGCTACCTCTATCATCCATTCCAAATCTATTTCTTGTTTATTTTCAATTTTTATGATTGCATAGAATTTGAGATAACCATAGATGATAGATTTGTTGAATATTGAGGATTTGTCTAAACTAACCTTTGGAATGTTTTGTCTTTAATATTAATGAAATTTGGTTGTTCATTTTTATTAGATTTCTTATGATTTTAATTTTGGACTTGCATAATTCGATAAAAAAATTGAGAGGGTAAATTAAGTGAAAAATCATTAATTGGGCTAACGAGAGTTAGGTAATTTAATCGAACAAGATTTGAATCAAATCAGTAAATTTATGTAGAAAGAGATCTTGCATAGGTTTTTCGAAGTTATTAGACAACTTAAGATCTAATTTAGGCTTTGGATAAATTGTGAATCGAGATATTGCAATTCCCATAATTTGATTAGGGTTAATGGTTATAACTCGAGAGAGAGTAATCAACCCTAGGATCGTGTAGAACCAATAATCCAGTAATTTCATAATCAATTAGGTTTTAAAGTCACATAAAATCCACCTTTCTCCTAATTGGTAATTTCCTTAGGTTAATTCTTGATTGTATGTTGCAAATGCTATTTGGTTAGATTTTTTAATTTGATTCTTGAAATTGATTGCATGATTAAAATAATTTTCTGCTTAGTTTTGTTTATTTTGACTTATTACGAATTATGTTTAACCTTAGATTTTAGGATTAGATTAACCCTCCTCATGCAACCAACACCTTAGGTATTATGCGAACGACCCATACGCTTATAAAATATCAAGGTTGAAAAATATTAAAAACTTTATCACATCAAAACCTACAATCAAGTTTTTGGAGCTACTATCAGGGAGGCAATTAATTTAGTTATATAGTTTAAGGCATTAGTTATTTTTTAATTTTGCGTTTTTTGTTCTTTCTTTTCTATATCAAAAAATTGTGCTCTTGTATGATCACAAGAGTCATGAGGGGTTTGAGTCATGTAGCTAAAACTCTATACTTAGATATCACTCGACTAGAATGGACCCTTAGGAAAGTTCGACGAGAAGAAGAAGAGCTAGTGAAATTAACAATGGCTGAGGAATTTCAGCAAAACATGGACCACAAAGTTAACGAAGGATGATAACAATGTACCCTATTGGACTTTCTGAGACTAGGGTTCAAGGCGGCGAATCAAGGAGTAGCAAAGTTGTCCATTCAAGCAACTTTGTTTGAGATTAAACTAGTGCTCCTCAACATGCTTCAGTAGAATGTGTAGTTTTATACATTAGCAAACAAGACCCCAATGCACATTTAGTGAACTTTTTAGAAATCTGTGATACCTTTTGGTACCGTCAGAGCAAAAGCTTTTCCCTTTTACCCTTAGAGATAGAGCAAAGGCTTGATACCACTCCCTTAACCTAACCAATGTTACTAAGTGGGATCAACTAGTCCGTGCCTTCTTGCATAAGTATTTCCCTCTGACCAAGACCATGAAGATTATCAAAGAAATCACCAATTCCATTAAGGTGATGGGGAATCAATCTACAAAGCATGGGAGAGTTACAAAGAATTGCAACGGAAGTTCCTGCACTGTAATTTTCCCACGGAATTCCTACTATAAACATTCTACAATGGAGTCAACCCATTGATGAGAGTGACGATTGATACAGCTTCGGGAGGATCATTGATAAGGAAGACAGTTGATGAAGCAGAAAAGTTGATAGGGAGATGGTAACAATAGCTATTTATGGATGAATTAGTGGGGACAACCTGCTATGTTTATGGATAAAAAAGGAATCATGGATGTCGATCAAATGACTAAAATGCAAGTGAAGATTGACAACTTAACGTGACAGCTCAATAGTATAAAGGCTTCATCCTCAGCTCCCATGAAGGCTATACAACTAAAATGCAAGCTTTGTGGATAAGTAGACCATGATTTCGTGGATTGTTATTTGATGAAGGAAGGAAATCCAGAGAAAGTAAATTATATGGGAGCGTGATATGGACGAAGAGGGGGTAACAATCCCTACTCCAACACATACAACTCATGTGGAAGAATCACCCTAACTTCTTCTGGTCGAACAACAATAATGGAGGGCGGTTAGGCCTCAGGGTCAATTCAGCTTTTAGCAGGACAAAGTAAGCTCGATGGAATCAAAGTTGGATAAGATTTTGGACAAGATAAAAGGCATGAAGGAGGCACATAAGAGGCTTGAGAGCAAAATCAAGCAATTAAAAAATAATCATGCCTTGTCCGTCCATAATCTAGTAGTCAAAGTGGGCCAGCGGAGGCAATGTCGACTCGAAATGTTGGAACTAACACCAAGTCCAATCCAAAGGAATGTATCATGGTCATCACTCAAGTTCATGATAGAGAAACCAAATAAGTGCAAGAGGAAGAAGAGAAGGAAGGAGGTAAAGAATACCTTCTAAGTGAGCCCATGAGCAAGTTAATTAAAGTAACCCAACGAGTTTTTTGCATCAAGTTTTTTTCAGTAGGATGAACGCAGGGAAGCAAGAAATTGCAAGAAATTGAGCCAACCAAGGTTAAGGAAGTGGTGGAACAAATACAGACTAAGCTAAAATTACAGGAATCTGTCACGAAGAAGGTTAAGAACCAACCATTAGAAGATGACCCTAATACAGCGAAGAAGAAAGAGTACCCAGGGGACTTTTTCATCCCTTGTAGTATCAACAGGATCATTATAAACAGGGCATCGCGGATTTAGGCACGAGCATAAATATGATGCTTTACACTTTCAGTCTAAAATTGGGGTTAAGAGAGTTAGTACCTACCAAGTTTTTAGTGAAGATGGTCAATAGAACATCACATAAACCTTTAGGAATTATCCAGGATCTACTGTTAAAGGTTGGTAAATTTACCTTCCTCAAGGACTTCTTTATTTTGGACTTCAACGAAGATGGGGACACCCTGATAATTCTTAGACAATCATTCTTGGCCACTGCGTGCTTAATTATTAACATAGATAGGGGCAAATTAATTCTCCGAATAGGAAAGGAGCATATAACCTTTAAGGTGACCAACAGAGAGTATGGAGCTCCTTCACCTCCAATAGATCTTAAGGAACCCAAACCTTGAGGAGAATGGGAGGATATTGAGGATCCTAGGAATGCTTTCTGGAAGAAGCACTCGTGAAGAAGAAGATAAGGCAAAGAAAATTACAAGGATGGTGGTAACTGCAGTATGGTAGCTAAAGTTCAAACTATGAGATTAATGGCAATGCTACCACCAAACCATTCATTCCAACCACCTTAAGCTTCAAAGGAGCATCGAGCTATAAACGTTAAAAGAAGAACTACATAGAGTGCTCAGTTAAGTTTACACATGTCAAGTTTTACTATTTAAAACCTTGGTAGTTACTACAAGTGCACGGGACATTTACATAGTACCTAAGGTGTCAATCCCACAAGGAAGGGAACTAGTCCTAAAATCTAAAGGCCACTAAGTTCACAATGCCTAATTAAACAACTACTGTAGAAATTAAGTTTAATTGATAACCAAATATGAGACATTTAAATGCTAAAAAGTCACAAAATAGCCAACTCACACAAATAATCCAAAAATTAACCTAGAAATGATCAATTGACAGAAAGGGAAATTTAATTCAAAACTAAAGAAAATCTACTTAATTATGTAATTTCTGACTTAAACGGACCTAGACAGTCCTATGGTGAATTATTCTATCTCGAGTTATAATTTTTAACCCTAATTGATAATCGCTAATTTAAATTATGGAATTGCAATCTCTCAATTTAGGATTGACCCAAAACCTAAATTAGTTCTAGGTTGTCCATTAACCTACTGGGAATCTATGCTTGATCTCTCATTACACGACTCAATCCATTTGATTCAACTCTCTACCTATCGATTTACCTAACTCTCGTTAACCTAAATTGATGATTTTCACCCAGCACACCCCCTTCAGTTTGTTGCTAAGTTATAAAGAATTGAAATTGAATCACAATTTAAATCGAGTAGAACACAATCAAATAAACATTATTAATGTCAAGAACAAAAATCTCGAAGGAGAGTTTAGACAAAAGATCAACACTCAATGACAATATTCCCAAACAATATCCAAATCTCATACATCAATGAAATAGAAATAAAAATAGAAAAATACTATCAAAATGGATCTCGGAGGTTGTGATTATGGGAAACTGCCTATTCTGGGAAGTACGTCACATCAGACATATCTTTATGCCTCTCTTCCTTCCTCTCCTTCCTCAATCGCTCGATCTTTCTCTAGGACTCTTTTAAATTTCTTACAGAATCTCACTGTTTTTGTACAACTTTCTCACCCTCCAAAGACACTTGGATGTTCTCTTGTAATGTTCTATTTATTTTGTAGCATCCCTAGGTCAAACTAGGGGTCAAAACGGTCTAAAAAATCACTCAAAAAGTGAGTTTTCGTGTCAGCCCAATGCAAGGCACAATCGTGGCCCTTCATGTCATGATCGTGGGTGGTGCTTTAACCTTTCTATCATGGTTGTATCCTTAAGTGCACGATTGTGTCCCGACTTAAGGCTTTCTATCACAATCGTGGGCCAATGTGCACAATCGTGGCCTGGCTGCTACTAGCTCTTCCTTTTTTGTCACTATCATGGTCAATATGTATGATCATGGCCAATGTTATTTGGCCCGAAACTCTTCAAATCTTCATTGTTCTTTCCTGATTGCCCTGCAACACTAGCACACACATCAAGGTATCTAAAAAATATAACAATTACGCTCAAAGATTCAAACTAACCCATAAAAACACTTAAACACAAAAACTAACATATTTAAACACATAAACACACATTCAACACTCAATTTGACACTAAATACTTAACAAATTACTCCCTAAAATATTATGCAAAACACAACTATCGATATCCCCACACTTAAATGTTTGCTTTTCCTCAAGCAAACAAAACACACGTTGATAATAACATAAAACATGCAATGCAATAATGCAACAATAGCTATAATCTTCATAAAATAATTTTAATCTTAGACACAATCATTCGCATTATGGCAAATCATTAACAAACAAAATATGTGACTAGGGGCTTTGAACTAACTATACAAATAAATCAAAACCTAAATGTTAACTTAATTTCCCTTTCAATTGTACACACATATTAATAATTTTTTAGTCCCTCAAACTTTGTAACTGTTCCTAAGAATAATTCCATAAAAATTCAAGCTTATTACAAGTCCAGTAGGTTTTTTATTTAAAACACACTTTATATATATGTGTGTGTGTATGTGCATGCGTTTGAGTGTGTGTGTGTGTGTGTCTCTGTAAACTGGGACTTTTACTTGAAGGTAAACATTTGTGATGAATGTCAATCCAGCTACTCAACTACGTCATTTATTAAACAACTCGGTTGAAACATCATTATAGCTTTTTTATGCGAAGGCCCATATTTATGATGCATGCCAATCTGGTTACTCAGCTATTATCACATTTTCAAATAGCTACTAGCTCTACTCATAACTCGAAGGTTAGCAGAATAGCAATTTGTTAAATAAACAATTTTTTTTAGTTTATTACATACCTTGTTGCTTTTAGCTCTTTGTTTCATAAAAAATACTAGTTAAGCTACTTAAGCTAAAAGGCCTCAAATTATGAATGAATGTGACAATCTAGAGGGTGCTAATTTCACCAATTAGGCTATATATTTATCCAAAGGCACCCTAATTCACTAATTTCACAGGCTAATGATCATTACCAACCTAATAGACTATGTCCAAAATTAAAAATTTTCACTCAATCTAAACCATTAATATATTCACACAGTTCACACAATGCAACCAAATAACTATCATATGGTATGCAAAATCACATACAAAAGAAAACCACAAAATCCCTCACCACACTTGAACAACACATTGTTGTTAATGTGAGAAGGAAGCAAACACAAACACATGAACAAAAAGGAAGGTGAAATTAGAGTGAAAAAGAAACAATTAAAATTGAAAATGAAAATAGAAATAGAAATAAACATAAACAACCTAGAACTGAAAGCTAATTTGGGAAAGAAAATTAAAATGAAACAACTAAGTTAGAAATAAATCCAACGGAGACTGAGGTGGTGGTGGTGTGTCCTTGAGAGTCTGCATGAATCTCTAACAATTTATTGAAGGTAAAACAACTACCACTAACATTTTCAAACAAAATCTAACTATTTACTAGTTTATGGTCCTTAGCTTGACCTTTCATTTAGGAGGGCATTTTTAATTAGTTGGAGACAAGGAAATCACTTCCTTATCTACGGGAAGTGCTCCTTCAAAATATAGCTTGCACCGATGCCCATTGACCTTAAAAGTCTCTTTATTAGCATTTTCCAATTTGAGAGCTCCATGATTGAAAACTTGAATCACCGTGAATTGTCCACTTCATCTAGATTTCAACTTCCCTAGAATAGCCTTATCCAGGAATTATATAGTAGAACGATGTCCCGTACTTTGAATTTCTTTTTCTTAAGACATGCATCATACCATTTCTTAATTTTTTCTTTATAGAGTTTGGCGTTCTCGTAAGCATTAAAGAGGAACTCTTCAAGCTCGTCTAGTTGTAGAAGTCTCTTTTCACTGGCTTGCTTCCAATCAAAGTTTAATGATTTGATTGCCTAGTACACTATGTTTTACATAATGTTTTAGAGTTTAAATTGTTATGCATTTAGTGTTGAAGTTAGTGTGGAGCATGCATTTAGAACTTAATTAGGATATTTTGTGTAATTAAGTATGTTTATGGGATAGTTGGAATTTAAGCTTAAATTGTATATTTTTGAGGTACCTTGATGCGTGTGCTAGTGTTGTAGGACAAACAGGGAAGAACGGTAAAGATTTAAAGAGTTTTGGGCTTAAGAATATAGGCCACGATTGTGCATTTAGGCCATGGTCGTGACAGAGAAGGAAGAAAAAGAAGTAGCTAGGCCACGATCGTGCACTCTGAGCCACGATCGTGACAGAGAACATTAAGTCAGGCCATAATCGTGCACTCCAAGCCATGCTCATCATAGAAAGGGTAAAGCATCAGCTATGATCATGACATGAAGGGCTATGATCTGCCCTATATCGGGCTGATGCAAAAACTCAATTTTTTGGTTATTTTTTGGGCTATTTCAACCCCGAAATTGACCTAGGGCTGCCACAGAATAAATAGCACACTATAGGACAGCCTCCAGCAGTCATTAGAGATCGAGAAGACTTAAGCCAAAGTGAGATTCCGTAAGTCCTGAGAGAAACCCTAGAGAGAAGTCAAGAGATCAACGAAGGAGACAAAGGAAGAGAAACGCAGAGACAAGCTAAACACGAAGTACTTCCTGGAATAGGTGGTTTCTTGTCATCATCATTTCTGAGATTCCATTCTCGATAGTATTTCCATTTATTTCAGTTTTATTTATGTATAGAATTGAAATAGGTGTTGATATCTATTATGTTGAATGTTGAGTCGAGTTTATACTCATGTTTGGATGATAATTTTTTAGATCAATGAAATTCAATTGATTTTTTTCTATTACTTGCTTGTGATTCAATTCTGTTCTTAATAATTCAGCAATAAACTGAGAGGGTGAGTGGGTAAAAATCATTGATTTGGCCTAATGAGACTTAGGTAAATCAATAGGTAGTGAATTGGATCAAACTAGTCAAACTGTGTAACGAGAGATCGAGCACAAATTCCCAGTAGGTTAATAGACAACTTAGAACCAATTTAGGTTTTAGACTAATTGTAGATCGAGAGATCGTAATTTTCATAATTTGAATTAGGGATTATTAATTAGGGTTAAGAATTATAACTCGAGAGAGAGTAATTCACCTTAGGATTGTCTAGACCGATCAAGTTAATGGTTGCATAATTGGTTAGCTTTCATTTAATTTCAAATTAAATCACCTTTCTCTCCCTTGGTTATTTCTAAGTTGATTTTGGGTTAGGTGTGAGTTGCTATTTTGTTTATTCTTTCTACACTTTAATTTCTCAAAATTGATTATCAATTGATTTAATTTCCGCATTAGTTATTTAATTAGGTTAGTTACAAACTTAGCTGCCTTAGCCTTTAGGATTAGTTTCCTTCCTTGTGCGATCGACAACTTAGGTACTTCACGAACAACCCATGCTCTTGTGGCAATTACCAAGGTTATTAATTGTAAAGCTTAATACGTGTAACCTTGAGTGAACAATTTGTTCCAATGGGTGTCCTAAAAGCTATCTTATAGGCCCATTAAGCATCATCCAATTTTGCTACCTAATCCTTTTGGGAGTTGTTCACTTTCTTTTCTAGAATTTGTTTTAGCTTTCAGTTAATAACTTCCACTTGGCCACTAGTTTATAGATGGTAAGGTGTAGCCACTCAGTGGTGTAGTCCATATTGTTTTAGGAAGGCATCAATAGATCTATTGCAAAAATGTGCACCTCCATCATTTATTATTATACGTGGCACTCCAAACTGATTAAATAGCCGTTTAATAAACTAATTGAATTGGGATGTTTGGCAACCACACATGAAGACATATAGATGGTTTCATTGAAGGAAAAGTAGCTTACCTTCATGTGTGAAATGTGGCTTGATTAAATCAAGAACACTTAGCATCTCAAGAGTTAGGTAAGTGGCAAATCATCTGTCATTCTTAATGTTTCTGCCTTCTCTTTACACTTTGTTCCTCTCCATCAAAACTCTCCCTTTTATTCACTACTTTTAGATTTTTGGTTCAATCTGGTTTATCAACACTTAAATTCCTTGCTAGATACTAAATCAAGGAAGTAAATTACGTTATCTTCTATACTGTTTTCTTGGTGCTAAGATTTGCACCTTAATTTTAGATGTGTCTTAGTTGCTTGGAAGGGCTAGATTAGCTGGTTCTTTCGAGCTAAAATTTGAAGTTAAATAGTTAAGGCAATTCTAAACTTGATAGCATGTGTTAATATAATTTTTATGATGATTGAATTGACCTTAAATATGTTTTATGATGTTGATAAATGAGTTCTGGAAAATGATACTTCAATGATAATTTCTGGTTTGGTTTTTGATGTATGAAAGATAATGAATCGTTAGCTTTTAATTGAATAAGTTTGAGCTAGAATTGAAGATGATTTTGATTAGGAATTGAAGTAGAATTAGTGTACAATTGAGGTATAAATAATGGACCATTATAAAGATGTTTTGAAATTGGAATCAAGATGATAGAATCTAGAAAAGTACAGGAAAATAGGTAGGCCACAATCATGGTACCCATCCCACGACTGCGTAGATGCAGTAGCTTCTGTCATGATCATGGTGAGGTGTCTCATGATTGTTAATTAAGGTAATTACTTAAAGAATGTGTGGTTAATATAGCTAATGTTGAAATATATGGTGTGTTCAAAGATTAATGTGTCCTAATGAATGCAAATGTGATTCAATTATGCGATGTGAATTAAATATGATTGTTTATAAATTGGAAATTTATGTAAGTATATGTAATAATGCATAACACCTTTAATGGTACATTATTGTAAATGTTTATGCTCATAATGTAACATCTCATTTCCTACATTGAGGCTAGAACATGGAGATCCTACCGAAGAAAAGATGGGCTAAACATAGAGATCAGGACAAGATTAGCGATCTCCAACCTGAGTAGTTTCACTGAGTTGAGAGCTGCTTTGATCATAATTGAGCAGTTATTGAGAGAGGAATAAGCAGAGTCTAGGCAAGGGTCCAGATTGAAGAGGTCCAGTGAGATTCAAAATGGTTCTGGTGGAAGATTCAGTAAGTGCTAGAACCGAGCTTTTAGAGCACTGGTTGGATCAAGACAGTCCGGATTCAGACAGAAAGGTTGGTTTTGTACAGGCTAGCAATAGAAGAGGTATAGTATAGAGTCAGTTACCCCTTGTGAGCACTGTAAGAAGAGGCACAGTGGTGAGTGCTAGAGATTGTCTAGAGCTTTCCTTAGACGCGGCTTCTTTGACCACCAAATTAGAGATTGTCCTATTGCTATGGGAACTCAGTCTGGTATGAGTGGGTGATCTGGGAGTGAAGCTACAATCTAGCAGAGTGGAAGTAGTGGGACTGGACAAAGAGGTCATGGGAGAAGTAGAGTGAGCTTTGAGAGTCTTTTTGTTAAGACTGAGGTATGGAGCAGCCGACCACAGGCTCAGGCCCAATGTATGCCATAATTAGGCAGAATGCTCAAGACTCTCCAGATGTCGTTACAGGTGCACTACTTATTTATGATCATGAAGCATTTGCATTGCTAGATCCAAGATCTACACATTCCTTTATCACACCGCATCTAACATCTAAGTTGGATTGTGATAGAGAGTTATTATAGTATGGATTAGAGATGAGTACACCAATAGGTAGTACTACAGTTATATAAGGGGTCTGCAAGAGATGCTTGATTCGGATTGTTCAAGTGGAATTGGAATCAGACTTAATTATACTATATCTGAGAGAGATAGATATTATCCTAAGCATGGATTGGCTGACTGCTCATAGGGCTATCATGAACTGCTATACCAAGGAGGTAGTACTGGAGACTCCTCATTAGTCGAGAGCAATTTTCAGAGGAATTAGTTAAGCAGTGCCAGCCAAGTTAATATCATTTATGAGTACATTGAGGATGATGTAAGGTGGATGTGAGGCCTATCTGGCCCACGTCATCGATACCCAAACTGAGCAGGATATGCAGGACATTTTCGTGGTTAGGGAATTCCTAGATGAGTTTCCCGTCGAGCTATCTAGTTTACCTACGAAGTTTACGATTGACTTAATTCTAGGTGTTGCTCCAATATCCATTCCTCCATATAGGATGGCATCTAAGGAACTAAAGGAGTAGAAGGCTTAGTTATAGGAGTTGCTAGAAAAGGGTTTCATTAGACCCATTGTTTCACCTTGGAGAGCTCCAGTTTTTTTTTTTGGTAAAGAAGAAAGATGGGACTTTGAGGTTATGTATCAATTATAAGCAACTGAATCTGATGATAGTGAAGAATAAGTACCCATTGCCTAGAATTGATTATTTTCTTGATCAGTTACAGGGAGCTCAGGTATTCACTAAGCTAGATTTAGGATCGGGGTACTATCAGTTGAAGATAGTAGAGGCTGATGCACCTAAAAGTGCAATCAAGAGCAGGTATGGGCACTTTGAGTTTTTAGTAATGCCGTTTAGGTTAACTAATACCCCGGCAGCATTTATGACCTTGATGAATAGAGTGTTTCAACCCTACCTGGACCACTTTGTGATAGCGATTATCGATGATATTTTGGTGTATTCAAAGAATAAAGAAGAACATGCCAGAAATTTAAGGGTAATACTGCAGATTATGAGGGTTTAAGAGTTGTATGCCAAATTTTGTAAGTGTGAATTTTGGTTAGATCATGTAGTGTTTATGGGACCTATAGTGAATAGAGAAGGCATACAGGTAGATCTAAAGAAGATAGAGGTAGTGATGAATTGGGAAGCTCCAAGAAATGTATTCAAAATTTGGAGCTTCCTAGGATTAGCTTGATATCACTAGAGGTTTTTGGAGTGGCTTTCTTTGATCTCATCACCTCTGACAAAACTTTTGAGGAAGAATGTACTATTCAGATGGAATGAGGAATGTCAGAAGAGCTTTGAGGAGTTAAAGCATCGGTTAACTACGGCACCAATGTTGACTATTCCATCAGGGACTAGAGGATATGTGGTATATAGTGATGCTTCGCATCAAGGATTGGCATGTGTATTGATGCAGTATGGAAAAGTGATCACTTACGCATCGAGACAATTAAGGTCTCCTGAGATTAACTATCCAGTACATGATTTAGAGCTTGCTGTAGTTGTCATTGCTCTAAAGATATAGAGACACTATCTATATGGAGAGACACTCTAGATTTATACAGATCATAAGAGTTTGAATTATCTGTTGATTCAAAAGAAGTTAAACATGAGACAAAGAAGATGGATCGAGTTATTAAAGGATTATGACTGCATGATTGAGTACCATCTAGGGAAAGCTAATGTGGTGGCTGATGCTTTGGGCAGGAAGTCTAATACTAGTGCCGCTCAGATTCAATTATCGAGGTTACCAAACTTGATTCATTTGAGAGCTCTGAATGTGGAATTGAATCTAGAGCAAGATGAGGCATTTATCGCTACACTAAATTTTAGACCTATGTTACAAGATAGAATTAGAAAAGTCCAGAGGAAAGATCCTAACATGGTGAAGCTTATAGAGAAAGTGAAGATGAGTCCGGATTCTGAGTTTAAGTTAAGGGATGAGATATTATGGTTGAAACATAGGCTATGTGTGCCTAATATGGATGATCTGAGGAAAGAAATTCTAGAGGAAGCTCATATGGCTGCCTATACTATGCATCCTGTTACTACCAAGATGTATAACACGCTGAAGTAGCATTTCTAGCGCCCTGGAATGAAGAAGTAAGTGGCGGAGTATATTTCTAAGTTTATGACATGCCAACAAATTAAGGCTAAGCATCAGGCTCCAATAGGGAAGTTACATTTGTTGCCTATTCCAGAGTGGATATGGGAACGAATTACCATGGACTTCATTATGGGATTGCCTAAGACTCCGAGGTAGAACAATGCTATATAGGTTGTAGTGGACCAATTGATTAAGTCAGCCCATTTCTTACCAGTGAGAGAGAATAACTCACTACATCAGTTGGCCCAAAGATATGTGAATGAAGTGGTTAGACTGTATAGGGTTCTAGTGTCCATTGTATCGAACAACGATCCCATATTTACTTTGCGATTATGGAAGAGCTTGCAGTTTGATATGGGTACTAAGTTGAACTTCAGTACTGCATTTCATCCTCAAACAGATGGATAGAGTGAGAGGACAATCAAGATTATTGAGGATATGTTAGAGCATGCGTATTGGAGTTTCAAGGAGCTTGGGATCAATATATAGCACTGATAGAGTTTGCTTATAACAACCATTATCACAGTATTATCGAAATGGAACCATATTAAGCATTTTATGGAACAAAGTGTCGATCGCCTTTATATTGGGATGAAAAAGGCTTGAGAATGGTTGAAGGCCTAGAATTGATACAAGATACTGTGGATAAGATAAAATTGATCTAAAGCCGAATTAAAACGTCTCAAGATAGACAAAGGAGTTATATGGATCATCATCGAAAGGACATGGAATACAGTGTGGGAGACAGAGTATTTCTGAGAGTGTCACCTTGGAGAGGAGTTTTTAGATTCGGTTAAAAAGGCAAGTTGAGTCTAAGGTACATTAGTCTTTATGGAATCATTGAGAGGATAGGACCTTTGGCCTATAAGTTAGCTTTACGGAATGAGATGTCTCAATTACGTAATGTGTTTCATATGAGTATGCTCCAAAGATACTGATCAGATCCAACACATATGATATTGGTTCAAGAGATTGAGGCTGCTAATAACTTAAGCTATGTTGAGAAGCCGATCAAGATAGTGGGATCTCAGATCAAGCAGTTGAGGAATCGAGTCATTCGATTGGTCAAAGTCCTTTGGAGGAATCACTCAATTGGGGAAGCAACTTGGGATGCAAAAGAGCATATGAGGAGGCAATATCCCCACCTATTTGAACAATCAGGTAAGAATTTCGAGGACAAAATTTCTTTTAAGGAGGGGAGAATTGTAATATCCCATTAACCATATTAAGGCTAGAACAGTATATATATGAGAGATTATTGAGAGATTAGAAAATGAATTTCATGCTCATGCATTATATGAGATGCACATACAATTTAATATTGAACTTTTGCACATGAAAATAATTGTACATACACTTATTGACATTTTTTTAGGTATAATTGATTTGTAAATGTGATTATATTGAGAATTGTGATTTTTATATGTTGAAAATTGATTTGGAGAGTGTATTTAGTGATTTAGAACTTTTGGTGAATTTTAGGAAATTTCTGAAATTTTGAGTAATTTTGGACTAAAAAATGCCAAATGGCAAAACAAATGATAAATGGCAGTAGAATTAACTGTCAAATGGTAATGGAAATTGTGATAAATGACTTTGGGAGTTATTTACAAGTGTCATTGAAAATTGGGAGACAATTGAATTAGAAATTTGAGACAAATAGGCTCGTTAAATGAAAAAACCTAGTATAAAGTTATAAGAATTGGACATGTGGCAAGTGATAAGTGTCACTTGCCAAGCCATGTCTTAAGATCACTATTCTTTTAATTGAAAGACCAGCCTTGTCTTATTTCTCCTGATTCTCTTAAGCTTTCTTCATCTTCTTTATGGCTTGCTTTATTCTTCCCTTCATTTTCATTTTCTCCATTCGTTGTCACCTCTACCAACATTGAACCAACTCTTTCATCTTTCAATTACTACTTCCATCATGTTATCTTCTTCATTACCGCAAGAAAACCTAAATCTTCCAACCTCCATGATGTTGTACGTGTGATGTTTGGGAGCTAGGGCTAAGTGATATTTTTGAAGATTTGGAGCTAAATCAAGTAAATAGCTTGTTAATCTTCATGGGTAATGTTAAATGAAGCTTTTATGAGATAGTTAGAGGTTAAATGGCATAAAATGATGTTTTATGTATGATGAACGTGAGTGATGAATAGTTGATGTAAATGTCTTGCTTTTGTATATGTATGATGACTAATAATTCATAAATTTTTTTAGAAATGTTTTAGAGGTAGGATGAGTGCGGAAAATCGATAATGAATGGTATATACACATGTTCTATTTTGAGTTAATGATTAAATATAGACCATGAATTGGTTTATGAATGATATTCAGTTGAAATGGAGTTAAGAATGAAGAGTAATGAAGTAGGAAAAGTGACCTCTATTCAAGTTGTGTTAGGTGTAAAATTTGGAAAATTGGAAGATGAGTGCTAGAAAATGTATTAGTAACATGGTCACTAATTATGCTTCTGTGTTTTACGCATAACTTGATCTGTATTTATCCAAAATGAGATGATTCTTAATCTAGATTAAACTATAGACATAAGCCTACATTTTTCATGAAGACATCGAATTTAAATTCGGTCCTTAAGAGTCTTAAATTTTAACATGAAATTGAGAACTGCATGCAGCAAATTAGTGGATGAATGTATATGTTTGTGTTCTATTTTGAGACTATAAGAATTTGTTCTATTTTGAGTGTTTTTAGAGATGTTTTGAAATGGGTTTAGAGTTAAGGAAGCAGTGTAAGATGATGTTCTAATATGGTAAAGTGATTTAAAATGAAAGTTTGGGAAGAAAATTGAAGAATATGTAGGGAATAAATATGCGTAAAAAATGAAAGTGCAAAAAATGTGAAGAACATGCGTGAATTTTTTTGTTTTAATGTTTGAGTTTTAATCTGGGATTTTGGCTTTTTTTGTGGATGATTTGAGTTAAATGCAAGTCAAAAATGGGGTAGATATGAATTAGAATGTTATATTGAGAAAAAGAAAAGAAGAAGATAAACAAAATGCAGAAAAATGAAGGAAAGTGCAGGAAATGAGGAACATGCATGGAGAATTTTCTGGTTTTTGATATTTGATGTTAATTATGGTTTTTAATTTGTTTAAGAAAGTTTTGAGCTGAATGGGATTTGAACAAATAGATTCGAAACACATTGTTCTTCATCTCCACCAAAAATTATGATCTTCTGAAATCATTTGGGAGAGATTGAATAATAAATGTATGACGAAAATGATGAACAGATCTGGAAAATTCATGAATGGAGTATTTTCATTAAATAGGCTTCGGTATTTTGGCAATATATTGATCTATATTTATCCAAAAGGAATGATTCTTGATTTAGATTAAACTAGAGACATAGGGATACAATTTTTATGAAGAAGTAGAAATTTAATTCTATCTCTAGAATTCCAGAATCTGACTTGAATTTGGTACAAAATACTGTTATAGTTGAAGAATAGTCCGAGTTATTTGGAGTATAACTTTTGGAATAATGAACAAAATTGAATGATCTTTGTGTCATTAGAAACTTAAGACAATGGGTAACATTTTTCTAGAAGAAAGTATTGCCAAATTACTTCATTTTTATTATCAGATTGATCATGTATAGTAGATCTGAAGGTATTTTTCATGAAAAATCTGAATTGACGAAACGAGTTATGAATTTCGATTTTAATAGTTTTATTGAGGTATAAACCATAAGTATAAATGATACTTAAGTGAGTTTCTAAATATGAATGTTTACATGATGAGAGTAATAGAGTGATACCTGGGATTATCATGAATATGCATTATGCATATTTCATATACAAACATGTGCATTAACAAACACTTATAATTTTGCGAAAGTGTGATATGTGTATATGTTTGATTGTTTGAAATGAAAAATTATTTTACCCTTAAGTGAGAATGTGATATGTGATAACTTATGAAAAATGCAAAGATGTGAATTATATGTTATATGTGGAATGTGTTGTATAAATAGGGTAAACCATTGATGATGGTTACCTCATTGAGTTCGTAAAACTCACCAAAATTGCAACGTTGATTTTTCAGGACCGAGACACAACTTTAGCTACTAAAAGATGCTACAAGAAGTATAGTGTTGTACTTTTTGGTAAAAATAAGAAATGACTCAAAGGTCGGTCAGCTGAGATTGGAAGATTAGATAGATCTTTTTGTATAATTCCTCTTTCATGTAGCATGTTTTATGTTAGGCTTGATAATGTACGTACTTAGATGATATTGGAAACTTTCAATGTCCATGTATGGATGTTGAAAGTTGCATTGTAAATTTGATTTTTATGAAACGAAAAGAGAAATTTGGTTTTAAAATATGATGTCTTATAAGAGAATAAAGAATGATGATGCCATGATTAAGTGAGAGTTGTGAGTGCTCTAACACGTCATTATTATAGGGTATGTACTGGAATGTCCTCAGGGTGTTTTGGTATGTACTCTATAGTAGTAGGGTGCTACATATAAGGTATGTTAAGTTTGATTTGATGTGCATGTATATGTTCAAATTGAGGAAAGTGGAATAACGACATAAGTTATGCACTACATCCTTTGCATATGATTCTGAAACCTGAAATGATTTGTTTTAAAACTGCTAAGTCCTAGTCGTGGGTAACTAGGCATGCCTAGAAAGGTCTGCAGCTGCTTTTGTGACATTTTAGTGTCTCCTGATATTGACACTTTGGGGTCTCCTGATATTTGACACTCTAGTGTCTCTTGATATTTGACACTCTAGTGTCTCCTGATATTGACAGTTTGGTGTCTTCTATTACTGAGACATAAGTCTCTCCTGTTCTGTGATACCAATCACTGGCATCTTTTATTTTGGTCTCATTACCCACTTCTATAAAAAGGATTAGTAGGCTAAGTTGTTTTGTGTTATGATATATGTTCAATTCTAATATAATCTAAGCACAATTCTAATACAACTAAATTATGTTATGATATAATCAAGTTCTGTTTTGACACAATCAAGTTTTGTTCTGATACTTTAAAGTTCTATTTTTTTATTATGATATTCTGTTCAAATACTTGTAAGTTTTTTTCTGAAGCAAGTATATCTTGTTCTGATATGTTATAATATGTTTTGATGCAAGTGATATTGGATTGTTCTTTAATTTTAACAATTAAAGGTTGTACATGATTTGACATGATTCAATGTTGAGAATGCTACACAATTGTTAAAAACAGTCTTTAGATTATATCTTGCTTAGTTATTCCCCACTAAACTATACGCTTAGCACGGTGGTTTTGCCTCTTTGTATGTTCTAGTAAGAAGATGTAAGGCTGGGACAATCACAATAGCCAAAGAAGGATGTGTTTTGTTTTGGAAGATGCATATTTATGTTTAACTTTAAGTCTTATTTCAATGTAATGAGCCATGTTGTATTTTGTGTTTTGTTTAATGCTTTATAATAACCTTAATACAGGATGGAATGCTTTGTAATAACCTTAATACAAGATGGATTTGGAACTTATGGCATGTATTTAGAATAGTACAATATGTTTGATATGTTTTGTTTACAACAACATCTAATGATATATAATGTAAGAGTTTTTGGAATTCTTTAGATTGGTTGGCATGTTTTAATTTTGTTTTATATGGCATTTGCATATCCTTCTAGGGGGTATGTGGGTGGTATACTCATGGTGATGGAGGTAGGGAAGCTGTTGGCTGGGCCCCTAAGATTGATGTCTAATCTAGTAATTACTTTAAAAGAGTGAGGGAACTAGTGATCCTGTAACAATTCAAATCACTAAAGTTTTTATAAGTTCAAAACAACCCTAACTAAACTTAATGATTTCAATCAAACTACTAAATGTGCTAATTTATGTTCCTTAGTTTGAGCTTTCATCTATGAGGCCTCTTAATTGTTCAAATAGAAGGAAATCACTTTCTTGTCCTTGGGAATCGCTAAGCCAAGATATAGCTTGCAACGATGCCCGTTGACTTAAAAGTTTCCTTGTTAGCATTTTCCAGTATGAGGGCTTCATGAATGAAAACTTGAATGACTATAAAAGGTCCAGTCCATCGAGATTTTAACTTTCCTAGAAATAGCCTCAACCTTGAATTATATAGCAGAACTGCATCTCCTACTTTAAATTAATTTTGTTTAAGATGGGCATCATTCCATTTCTTTAACCTTTCCTTGTAAAGTTTGGCATTTTCATATGCATTATAATGAAACTCTTCAAGTTCATCTAGTTGTAGATGTCTCTTTTTGCCTACTTGATTCCAATTAAAACTTAATGCTTTAATTGCCCAATATGTTCGATATTCTAGTTCGACCAAAAAATGATAAGCTTTTCTATACACAAGCCTAGAAGGAGTTATTTCAATAGGTGTTTAGAAAGCAGTACCATAAGCCTATAAGGCATCGTCTAACTTTATTGCCTAATCCTTCCTGGAGTTGTTCAGCATCTTTTCCAAAAAAATTTTTAGTTATTGATTGAAAACCTCCACTTGTCCACTAGTCTATGGATGGTAAGGTGTAGGAATACAACATATCTTCTTAAGAGAACATCAGAAGATATGTTGCAAAAATATGTACCTACATCACTTATTATCATTCGTGGCACTCAAAACCGATCCAACAATCATTTTATGAACTTTTGTACTGCCTTCCCATCATTTGTTGGAGATGCCACTACTTCATTCCAATGCAAAACATAATTCACCCTACTAAAATGTACATGTTTCCTATTGAAGATGGGAAAGGACCTATAAATTTGACGCCCTATACATCGAAGACTTTCGATTCTAAAATGTTCAATAAAGGCATTTCATCTCTTTTGGAGATTGTACGTATTCTTTGGCATCGATCACATTATTCAACGAAATTCTAAGCATCCTTAAATAATTGTGGCCATAAAATCCACTCTCAAGTATTCGAGTTGTCATTTTGTTGGCTCCATAATGTCTAGCATTTTGACCTTCATCACATTGCTTTAAGATGTCTAACATTTCTTCCTCTGGAACATACGTCATCATCCTATTAGCGTATGCTCTATATAAAATTGACTCATCCCATATATATTAGTTACAATTATGCAATAATCTCTTTCTTTATTGGTAAGATACATCTAGAAGTAAGTTTAATATTGGCAACATAAGTTTTGATATCGATAAACCATGGTGTAACTTTCAAGTAATATCAGGGTTTCATCAGGAAATTTTTCATTAATATCTTTGCTTGGCTTGCATTCCCCTCTTTCCAGTATGGATAAGTGGTTTGTAGCCACATTTTCTGCTCCCTTTTTATCTCTTACCTCTTTATCAAATTCCTGTAAAAGTAATACCCATCGAATAAGCGTTGATTTTGCATCTTTTTTGTTGAAAGTTATTTTAACGCAGCATGATTAGTGAATACGATTACCTTTGACCCCAAAAGTTATTATCAAAAATTATCACACGCATACACTATCGTGAGTAATTCCTTGTCTAAAGTGGTGTAATTCAACTGAGGTCCTGCCCTGATGTAGTAAATCGCATGCAACCTTTTATCTTTCCTTTGGCCGAATACGTAACCTATGGCTTGGTCACTTGCATCACACATAACTTCAAATGGAAGTATTAAGTCTAGAGGTGATAGAATTGTTGTTGATATTAATACCTCCTTTAGTTTTTGAAAGCTAACACACACTTGTCATCAAATAGGAAGGCCATATCCTTGACTAAATGGTTTGTCAAAGGTCTTACGATTTGTGAAAAGTCTTTGATGAATCGTCGATAAAATACTGAATGACCTAAGAATCTGCACACACATTTTACATTCCTTGGCAGTGGAAGTTTCTCTATCATTTCTGTTTTTGCTCTGTTGACCCCAAATCCTTGATGTGAGATTTTATACCCTAGCACTATCCCCTCTTGCACTATAAAATGGCGTTTCTCCTAATTCAACACTAAATGTGACTCTTCACATCTTTGAAGAACTCTGTCCAAATTAGTTAAACACGTCTCTAAAAAATCTACAAAAAATTGAAAAATCATCCAAGAACACCCCCATTATATCTTCTACCATATCGATAAAGATAGACGTCATACATCTTCAAAATATAGTTGAGGCATTGTATAGTTCAAAAGGCATTTATCTGTATGTGAATGTACCATAATGGCAGATTCATGTGGTCTTTTCTTGATCATCAGGGTAAATGAAAATCTGATTATATCCTAAACATCCCTCCAGGAAGCAATAAAACGAATATCTCGTAACCCTTTATGTCATCTGGTCTATGAATGGGAAAGAAAATTGATATTTCTCAGTCACTGAGTTTATTTTACGATAAGCTATTTATACTCTCCATCCTGTGACTATTCTTATTGAAATTAATCTGCCATCTGATGGCTTTCATTCACTTTCTAACAATTTCTACTACCTTACTTTCTTGATTTTAGTTCAATTAATTGGAGATGATTATTGGTAATGTTTACCTTCACTGAGAAAGGTATATATGAGATGTGTAGGTACAGGCTTAAGCTCTACTATAGGTGGTTTTTCTATAGATGGTGGTATGGGTACTTTGGTTCAAACCAATTTATCTTAATGCATTTGAAAATCCAACTCCTCCATCTCATCGTCTCCTTTAAATTCAAGTTTCTGATATCCATTGTTTGTTTCTTCTTCCACTAATTGTACTTTCATTATGTAACTCTTAACTTGTTCTTGCAAATTTCAATCCATAATTTCATTCTTCATTCATGTGTTGCTTACAGTTGGATTCTTTAAAACCCTATTAATATTAAATTCGATATGATCTTTGCCTATTCAAAGTGTTAATTTCCTTTCATGAACATTAATTATTGTTTTCCCTATATTCATGAATGATTGATCTAAGATCAGTGGACAGTTCTTATCTTCTTCAAAATAGAGAACCACAAAATCTACAGGAATGATAAACTTGTTCACTTACATCATATTGTCTTCCACTATTCCAAAGGGTCTTTTAATGCATTGATCAACCATCTAAATTAACATTGATGTTGCCTTTACCTCACCAACTTCTTAAGCATTGATAAAGGCATAAGGTTAATACTGGAACCTAAATCATACAAGTACTTTTTGAATTCAAACTAATCAACCACATAGGGTATTGTGAAACTACCAGGATCCTCCAATTTAGATGGCATCTGACTGGTGACTATGCAACTACACGTAACAGTTAAATCTAACATCTGATTATCTTCCTAAGCACGCTTCTTTGATAATATTTCCTTTAAAAATTTTGTGTATTTAGGCATGTGTTCCAATGGCTCTACAAACGAGAGATTTATCTATATTGTCTTTAATTTCTCAACGAATTTTGCAAATTTGCGCATCTAGCTTCTTCTTTTGTAATCACTAAGGAAAAGGGATCGCGGGTTGATATAGTGGAGCGGCAACATAAGGAGGGTATTCGCTCATATTCACTTCTTTCTCTTTTTCTTGATTTTTCTCAACAGGATGAATGGGCTACTCTATTATCTTTGTGAATGGTTTAAGTTCCTTCCCACTTCAAAGTGTAATAGCCTTTAGTTGCTCTATTGGTTTTGTTCCCATAGTGCTAGGAAAACTTCCCACATTTCACGTAGCGAAAGCATTTGACAATTGATTCACTTGGACCTTAGATTGTGGATTAAAGAGGTCTGGTTCTTTGTTACTTGTTCAAATTTTCCTTCCAGCTTCTTTTGTGCATAGTCTAGAGTTCCAAGATTATCTAACATCCTATCCAATTTGGATTCCACTAAGCTTTGTTTGTCTTATTCGAAGCCTAATTATCCTTGAGGTCTAAAATGTAATCTAGCATTATTTGTCCACGAGAAGTTAGGGTGATTCTTCCACCCAGGGTTGTAAGTGTTGGAGTAGGGACTTTTCTCCCTCCTAATCCATATTAAGCTCCTATATAATTCACTTGCTCTGGATTTCTTTCCTTCGTCAAGAAACAGTCCACTGTATCATAGTCCATTTGTCCACAGAGTTAACACTTAAGCTGCATAGCTTTCACTGTAGTTGAGGACATAGCTTTCATATTGTTGAGCTATTGGGTTAAGCTATCCATTTTTGCTTACATTTTTGTCATTTAATAAATAGTTGTAACTCCTTTTTGTTCTTCAAATGTAGTAGTTAAACTACTCCATTCATTCGTCCACAGATAGTTATTACTCGTCATCTCCTCTATCAGCTCTTCTGCTTTATTTACTGTATTTCTCATCAATAATCCTCCTGAAGTTGCATCAATTGTGCCTCTCATATGTGGGGTTACTCCGTCAAAAAATATTTGCAATAAGAATTCCTTGGATAAGTTATGGTGTGGGCATTTCTTCTACAAATCCTTATATTGTTCCCATGGTTTAAAGATCAATTCCCCATCACTTTGCAGGAAGTTAGTAATCTCCTTAATGATCTTTGTGGTCTTGGTCAAGGGAAAATACTTATCAAAAAAGGCACAAACTGGCTAATCCTAAATCGTGACATTGGCTAGATTAAGGGAATGATACCAAGCCTTTGTTATCAAACTATCTAATCCCAAATTGGTTAGATTAAGGGAATGATACAAACCTTTGCTCTATCTATAAGGGTAAAAGGGAAAAGTCTAATTCTAACTGCATTTTCTAACATTTAATGGTAACAAAAGGTATCACAGATTTCAAGGAAGTTCGCTATGTATGCGTTAGGATCTTCATTCGTTAATCCATAAAACTGCACATTTTATTGAAGCATATTTAGGATAGCTGGTTTGATTTCAAACGATGCAGCTTGTGCCAGTGGCCTAGCTACTCCTTGGTAATCACATTGAACCTTGGCCTCATAAAGTCCATAAGGGTCTGTTGTTGACGTCCTTGGGTCGCTCCATGGTCCAAATATTGCCAAAATTTCTTGGTCATTGTTGCTTCTGTAATTTCTTCTTCTTCTACGCTCCAAGCTTTCCTAATGCATTGTTCTAATCGAGTGATATCTAAATTTAAAGTTTCAACTGCACAACTCGATCTTCTCATGACTCTTGTGTTCATGTAAGACCATGATTTTAGGAATGAAAGAAAGAATGAAAATATAAATTTAAAACTAAATAAATGCATTAAACTATAAAACTAAATTAATCATATCCGATAACGGCGCCAAAAAACTTGATTGTGGTTCTTCGATATGTTTATATATTAATTAATTAACCTTGATAATACATAAATGCACAGGTCATTCTTGTAGTACCTAAGTTATCGATCACACGACAAGCGATATTCTAAATCCTAAAATCTAAGGCTAAAGCAAATTGTACAAATTCAAATGTAATGAAACTAAAATAAGAATGTAATTTAATTAAGCAACGCACACTCAAGAATTGTCCTAAGGAATTACCAACTGAGAGAAAGGGAATTTTACGAATCTTTAATGCTAGCGTAATCGATTGTGAATTACTAGATTATTGGTTTTAGACAATCCTAGAGTTGATTACTCTCTCTCGAGTTATAAACATTAACCTTAATTTACAATAATCAGATTATGGAAGTTATAATTTCTCAACAAATAACCTATTCAAAACCCAAATTAGATCTAAAATTGCCTAACAAACTATCAGAAACTATTGCAAGATCTCTCTTCGCACTATTTACTGAATTGATTTAATTCTCGTTCTATTAAATCGTCTAGCTCTCGTTACCCTAATTTTAGAATTTTTCACTCAATTCACCCTCTCGTTTTATCACGAAATTATGCAATTGTAGAAATTAAATCACAATAAATCTAGTAAAACACAAATAATCAAATTTCATTAAATCAAAGACAATTTAATTTAAGTAGCCTTATTCTTTAAATGCCTTTTGTGTTCTAAGTAGCCTTAGGATTTTTTG
This sequence comes from Erythroxylum rotundifolium, assembly GCA_027563915.1. Classification (NCBI taxonomy): domain Eukaryota; kingdom Viridiplantae; phylum Streptophyta; class Magnoliopsida; order Malpighiales; family Erythroxylaceae; genus Erythroxylum; species Erythroxylum rotundifolium. The sequence continues at coordinate 7,493 of JAOSBO010207848.1, read as the reverse complement.
GGTCCAAAAGGTCCGAAAAATATCTCAAAACTTGACATTTTTTAGTCTTTGTGAATCCGCCTGATGCACCATACATGCCACGATCATGGGCCACATCTGAACCTTCTATCACGATCGTGGCAAGTAGGCCATAATCGTGGGCTGACTTCATTGCTTCTGTCACGATCGTAACCTGTTCTGTCATGATGGTGGGTGGTTGTTTCGACCGTAATGTCTCTGAAACTTCTTTGTTCTTAAATGTTGACCTTGAAATACTACAAACACATCAAAATACCTCAAAAACATAATAATTAAATTCAAAGACTTATACTAACCCATAAAACACTTAAAACATAAATAATTAACAAATTAATACAATTCTAACCCAAACACATAGTAAACAATTGAACTAAAAATTAAATACGTATCAAACTAAGCTATAAAACACGATGCAATTCAGACTTATCAATATTTCCTTTATTGAACACTCAACTACCTCCAAATAGTTCATGCTATGGCCAATGATTGCTAACTACATTACCTTTGACTAGAGTATGTAATAAGTAGTATCAAAATATAAATAATCTTATATAAAATATTTTGGTGATTTCAATTCAAAAATAACTTATTTAATCATCATAATGAGAATTTCCATAGACACACAAATAATGCTCCAAATGGAATTCTCACATAGGGTGAAATTTTTCTTCGATAAACGCCCAGATGTTAATTTAAGTATCTCTATACTTTAGCCTATAAGATCGAACAATTCTTCAATAAGGAAGAAGCATTACTTATACTAGTATTTTTAAACTCTAGTAATGTCCAATCTTAATAGAATAATGATAAGGAATAATTTAGGGATAACAAACAAATGCAATATTAATCTCATAATTATGATCTGATCATAATTTCGTTTGTAATGTACATTTATCCTATGAATTTTATCATATACATCTCAATATGTATAAGATAGTAATGCTTTGAAATTTTTTTCCACCAAAAATTAATAGTAGATGAAGTGAACAATGCATAAAGTGAGTATAGTTTAAATACATTCTTCAAGGAAAAGAATTATATCAATTGGAAATTTAATCTTCCTATTTCTCTCAATGCAATCATATCAATTGGAAATTTAGTCTTAGTTACAGCTCTTTCTCAGTAGTTTCTCAATACCATGAATTCTTATTTTCTTATACTCATATGAACTTACTTAGCTTTATATTCACTCTCTATACTCCATTTACTCCTCTCCTATTAGCGTTCTTACTTCAAGTGTGCACTATGTCTTCTTCCTCAGCTACACATCCTTTTTTATCTTCTATGTCTTGCTTTTGTCTAGTGGACAAATGGATATTTCAAGCGGGTTCCCACCTTTTTTTTCTAATCCAAATCCTACTATATCTATTCAGCTACCACACTAAGCTATCCCTCATTCAGCTCCTAACATTGTCAGCTCATCTAATTTTAAAAAGATATAGGTGCAAGTGGCTAGTAATAATATCCCTGCTAGGTTAAGTCATTTCCCTCTAAGTAAAATTGAAGAGTGACAAATGGTACCACCTTTTATGAAACTACTGATAGTAGGAGCACAGAAATGGTTCGCAGCATTAATAGGTTTTTTATTTATAAGAAGATGGCTTTTCCAGTAATGAAGCATTTGGAACTCATAATTGGAGCCAATATGGTTTGACGGATAATCTTGCTAACAGTGATGATACTTTCTTTTAATTTTCATACAAGGAAACTACTACAAGGGTTCTTGAAGTAGGTCCTAGGCATGTCTAAAGAAAACCATTCCTGCTGTAGATGTGGAGACTTAGTTTAAAAATTAAATAGATCAAGCAGTGTAAATCCCTTTATAGATCAGCATTCATGTTGTTCCTTTGGAATATTAAACAACCAATGGATTAAGTTTTCTTATAAGCTATTTTGGCAAGCCCATTTGTGTGGATCAAACAATAACTAAAATATCTAGAATTAACTTTATAAGATTCTATACTTTAGTAAGCTTGATGACTCATTTTCTTGAAACTATTCCCAATGTAAGATTCCTGAAATTATTCCCACTGTAAGACTAAATGAGCAATTTGAAGCCATAAAGGGTAGTTTAAGAGTCACTTATGCATGGAAACCTAATAATGAGGGGGCCATAATGAAATGGATTCCTACTGGAATGATATTTAAGACATCATTGTATGAAAAACTGGAGAAAGCTGATGAAATAGAAGCTCTTGATCACAACAAAAACACAGACTAGAAAGTGGAAGAAATTCAAACTAAAACTATAGAGAACAAAGAGAGAGAGGAATCTTCAATTCAAAATGATTCAGCATAATCATAAAATATTTCAAGTGTGTAGAATGTTTGAGCACTCCAAGTTAGTTAAGCCAGAGGAACAAGTTACTAAGAAGGAGTGTGACAACATCTTTGAGAAAGAGTTTAAAGCACAAAACGTGAAGATTAAAGCTTGTAAAATTAGAGGAGCTAATGCTCCTTTAAAAAATTACTTCAGATTTTATTTTAGAGAATAAACCTGACCTCCTAGCTATTTGGAATCCATAATCAGAGTAAGGAATTATGATATTATGAAATTGCTAAGTAGTAATTTGAAAGAGAAAGCAAATTTTCATCAACACCTTAGTGGCGGAGTCCTTATGTACTATAATAGCAACTTAGTTGAAATGTCTTGAGCCAGCATTATAAATCAATTAATTCATACTAATTCTCTTTATAAATCCACAAGGATTACTTTTCAACAATTTCTATTAAAGAAGTTAGCTTTAGGATGTAATAAGAAGGATTACTAACCATACTCATAAACTATAAAAACTCATTAGTAACTTCAATGCCATTTTAACATCAGAAGAGATGGAGGACCTTTATCCAAACAAGAATCCATGTTAGGAGTTAAGGCAATGTCTGATAAAAAAATGATCTCATAAGGAAAAAATTAGATTGGAGTTTAGCAAAAATCCAACAGTTCCAACAATTCCCAAATAGCTTAACATAGTTTTCCAACACCTGATTATCAAATCACAAACCAATAAACACTATAGCAGAATCTATAAGATTCAAATACCTTTTAGATTTAACAATTTCCCTATTAATGTACTAGGTTTTGAAGATAATTTATAGAAAGGTATCAGTGTTGAGGTGCATGGATCCAAGCAACATAAATATGTGCAAAGATTGAAATTGATTAAACAAAATCTTAATATATTGCATAATGAAAGTATAGGAAATGTGTATAACCTTATAACTATAACAAATAGAGCTTTTGTTTTAGTCTAGGATGCCTTGTATAAAAATCCACATTGTAAGATGTTCAAGGACAATGAAACATGGGCAATGAATAATCTTCCAAAGGCTCTATCCTATGACCACTCTTTGATGAAGCAATGATCTAAAATAAAATGGATCAAAGGAAGTGACAAGGGTCATCATTCTTTCACATATTATTGATTGGTAGGAAATGTGCAAATAGAATCTCCAACTTAATGATTGACAATCAAATCATTTCCAGAAAGACATGCTGAAGTAGGAGGCTGATAATTATTTCTCTAATTATAAGCCCCCACCTTTGCTCAATCATCATTTGAAAGTGTTGAAAAGTATAATGATACGGATCATATCATGATAAAAACAAAATACATTCCAAACCTATGACCAGATAAGAGAATGAGTAGGTTGTCAAATGTCTAAATCCTCATAAAGTCCTAGGACCAAATGGTTCAACTTACTGCTCTTTATAAAAACCTTAGCCTATCACTAAAGATATGGTTCAGGATGTTATTTCTTAAATCTTTTAAGAATAAGAGGCTACATAAGAAAATTAATGCCAATTTCATTACACTCACAAAAACATTTCGGAAAGTTCTGGCCTATAGCTTATTGTAACTCCATCTATAAAATTTGTTCAAAAATCTTAGTGGATAGATTAAAGGAAATTATATTCAATCATATGGATAGTATACAAAGGGTTTACATACCTAGAAGAGAAATAGGAGACAACATTAAGCTAATGTAAAAGTTTATGAAAGGTTATTCTAGCAAAAAATAAAAAGGAAAGAACTATATGTTGGTTAATATGAAGAAGGCTAATGCCAATGCTAGCTTGAACTTTTTATATAACATCATAAGAGCCTCGAAATTTCCATATTGCTTCACAAAGTGGATGAAATATTGCTTGGCAACACCCTCTTTTAGATTCTTATCAATGAAGAACCCATAGGTACCTTCAATACCTTCAAAGGCATTAGACAAGTTTATGCAACCTCACCATACATATTTGCTCTTGTTATGGAAGTGTTCAACAGAATATTGGAGAGAATTGTGAAGAGAGAACTAAGCATTTCAAATATCATTCCATAGGCTAGAAATTGGCCATCACTAACCTCATTTTTGCTAATGATATAGTTCTCTTAACTTGAGTAGGAAGAACTTTATTATCAACTGTGATGAAGCCCATCAGATTTTTTAGAAAATTTTATAGACTTCATATCAACATAGACAAATGCTCTTTTCATATATCCGAGAATGTAGAGCATTAGAGTTAAATGGTAAGACAGATCACTGGGGATTTAATTATCTTCGAATTCTAATAGCTACTAGTAATTCCTAGATGGAGCTAAAATATCTAGATGGTGGATAAGATACAAGCTAAAATATTTAGATGGAGTGTGATAACTTTATCTCTTCTTGGTAGAGCTTAATTAATTACAGTTGTGCTATCTTTAATCAATATACATTAGGCTACACATCTTGCAATTCCTATAGCAATGATTAAAACTATTGACAAATTCCTTAGAAAGTTTCTTTAGTCAAGGAAAAATGATCGTGGTTATAAAGTTGATATTAAATGGTCTAAAGTATGCAATTAAGAAAAGTATAGAGGTTTGAACATAATTCCTTTTAAACTATTGAATATATGCATGCTTATCAAGAGATGGTGGAGATTTTAAGTCATATAATTCAATGGGATAATTTAGTAATTTTGACTACATCGTATATTAGGAAATAACTTTTGAATTTTATACTACTCTTGAATTTGCATCCCAAGATCTAACTAAATTTAGGTTTCAGTTGAGATGTTAACCTTATCATTTGAATTATGTTTTTTTAGGCAACGTTTATGGATTTCCTTATTCGAATATAATTTAAAAGCATGATGATTTTTTGCAAAGAGGTAATGGAAAAACTTAATGAGGTTAGATAATTCTAATGTTTGAAATATACTTAATAATTTCATTCTTACTTCTAAGCATTTGTTACTACATAAGTTTATATGCCAAAATATTTTTGATAAATTAGAAAGTAGTAAATGCTCTGTTAAGGAATTATTGATTTTTTGGTGCATGGATAACAATGTAAAAGTTTGCACAATGACTCATATTTTTCAATATATAACTACTACTCTTAAAAAGAAAGTAGTTATCTTAGCATGAGCTATATTACCACTGCACTTATTGTGTACTATAGTGTTAATATTGAAGGATTAATCATTGTTTTTCTTGAGAATTTAAATCATACTCACTTAAAGTGAGCAGAAATCTGGGCATTTGATAAAATAGAACTCTGAGATTTCAGTTTCAAAATATATGTTAAGCACAGGACAGGACACCTAGTTCGATTTCTGCACCACCATAGTAGTAAATTAAAGGCTCAACAAGTGAAGAGTCAAAGGATGATGAAGAGGAAAGTTGGGAGAAGGTCTTCAATTTGGTTTCTGAAAATTACAAACTTCTTAGGGAGATAGCACAAGAATAATGACGACAATGATGCAACTTCAAAAACATTTACAAATAATTAGTTGCTTAAAGTGTTCAAATTTCATCTCCAATGTAACACCCCACTCCCGCAAGGACCCGAACCCAACATCGTGGGTGATATTCGAGTCCGTGCCCCGCGAGGGTGGCATGCTTAATCACTCAATCATTCAGAAATTGGTATAAAAAAATTTTTTGAATCACAAACACAATATGCGGAAATTTATAACCAATTTAGGCCTACTTTTATTCAAAACATTTTCAATTGTAAAAATACAATCATCAGATTATCAATAGTCATTTGGGCCTATACTTTTCTTTCATAAAACTTGAAATCACAATTCGTTATTACACTTTAATCAATCTCTTTTGCCAAACCTTTCCAATTGGAAAGTTATACACAACAAATATATTCAAGTACACAAGATATAGTAATTATGGAAGACCGAATTTGGTACAAGAATAAAGAAATACAATGCAGACGCGAACTGATCCTGACCTCTATCCTTCACTTATTCTGTAGGGATACTCCCGTTTGCCTAATGGGGTATTCTTCTGATCCTGAAAAATATTTTCAAATTTTGGGTGAGTTTTGCGAACTCAATAAGTGACCATCATTGATGGCTCACCCAGTCACATAACACATAATCACATTCACAACATTTCACATTTCACAATCAATTACAATTTAATCATTCATATTATGCATATGTAGTGCTTGAGACTCACTTTGCCTTTGTTACTTTGTTATGACCGAGTGCCTAAACTGTCCCATATAGGGCTCATTGCTAAGTTTCCCTTATCCGCTTGGAGGATACAGGGCTCATTTTACATAGTGAGCCTTAGGCTCTTAATCACTTTCTGAGCTTGAGGCTCTTTTTCACACTTTGAGCTTTATGCTCTGATCGGTGGCTACTCTGGTCACAACTCCATTATGTTTTATGCATTCATGAAATGGAATGGATAAATCATATTTACATATTCTCATTCCATCAAATTCACATATCATCGGACCTTAGTCCGGCATTCAACATTAAAGTTGAGGAAACACTTTCATTTATATGCAAATGAACATTCAAACACATTTATCATCGGACCGTGGTACGGCATTTAACAGTCAAATTATGCACACTTATTTCATCTCATTCACATACAAGTAACACTTCAATATCCCAATCAAACATTACAATCATCGGACCTTCTGTCTGGAATCAACAATTAAGATGCATTCATATCGACATTCAGTAGTCAATTAATACAAAAATTGAACCAAACAAGACAAACAATGAAATGAGACCATCTAGGTCTACTCACTGTACGCTTCAGATTATCATTTGCTTCCAATTTTTAAGAATACCTGAATGCGGACACTTGACCTACAACTTATTTATGAAAGACACCCATTTCACACTAATCAATAATTGAACACATATAAGCATTTACTTATGTGCAATTGTATAGGGGGACTATGTACAATGCATGCTCGATGACAATCTCGAATATATGTTCTAGAACACGTATTATGCTCATTCCCACTTCATAGTTCACACGTGTCTAATTGAACTTAGATTTACAGTTCATTTGTACATGATCTTTCTAATTTCTCCTTTCAATCTTTACCCTTTTCATGTGTCTAGCTTATTCATAAGCTTACACCTCAAGAACACTTGGTTAATTTATATCATAACTCAATTTCTCGTCATCTCATTTCTAACCTCATATGATCTCATAATATCCAAATTCTCA
>JAOSBO010207827.1:0-16858 GCA_027563915.1 Erythroxylum rotundifolium | reverse complement strand
TTATTCTATACAAACAGTTCTGAAAAGGTTTAGAAAAAGGGGATACACAATTCAACCCCCCTTCTTGTGTTGTTAAATATCGTTTTCTAAGTGTTGTAATAACGTGTGATTCACTTCACCTACAACATCCAACTTTGCAGTAAAAACTAAATTTCTAGCACATTCAGGAACATAAAGACACTTTTCTAGGTCTAGGTAACACCCAGTGTCCAAGATCAATCTGTACATCCCAATGCCCTCTATCCTTGCCTTCATTATGAATATAGAAGAACTTTTTAAATCCATTTATAGGTTGGATTGATCCCTGTTTAAAATGTGACACATGAGTAATTGCACGAGAATCTAAGCACTAGGTATTATTAGGCACTTTAATAAGATTTGATTCAAAACATAATGAGACAAAGTATGTACCTTTCTTTTTGAACCAAGCCTTTCATTTAGGGCAGTCCTTTCTGAAGTGATCAGGCTTCTTGCAAAAGTGGCACCTTTTGTCTTTATGGATTTGGCCCTTATTTACTTTACTGAGAGCTTTGTCCTTATCTTTGCCTTTTTTTCCTAGTTTGTGCTTGCTGTCACTAGTTCCCGGATGAAATATGAGATGAACGAAGTGCTCCTTCATTTTCTTCAATCTCCCTTCCTCCTGAACTAACATGGCCTTAATTTCTTGAAGGTTCCATTTTTCTTTAATAGTGTTGCAATTCACTTGGAACTGGCCAAACTCATAGGGGTTACATGGTTATGAATAGGCTGTGACTAGTCAAACTTCTTGGTCATTAGGTCATTCATTAAAGTCCTTACTATAGACTTGTCAGTTATATCAGATTAGGAGTATTCTTCAAGCTTTAACATGAACTCCTTTTCATTATTCATCTTAGGCATTGATGGTTGCATGTTTTTTATGATTGTCATTCGCATTAAATCCGAACTCAGCCTATTAGACCGTTCCCAAGCCTCATAATAAGACTTGTCAGCTTCTAAACTAGTCCCAGTTATGGCTATTGGCCTTGCGTCTGACACTATGGCCAAGTCCAAATCCCTTATACCCAGTTAGAACTGGATTTGTTCGGACCAATCCACATAGTTCAAACCATTGAACTTGATTAAACCATTTCGTAAGGCGAACAAATTAGTAGATGCTATAAATATAACATATAGCCCATGCATTAATGCTTTGAGTATACCTAAATGGATTCAAACTAATATTAAACTTTGATTATACATTTAAATTCTCCTTTTGGTGATATTTAAATACATAGTTCTAACATATCATGATGCAAATATATAGTTCACTATAATAGACAATCAATCATATTCTAGTCAACATATATGTTATCTTTGGATATACAATCATATTAACCAAATATGATGATAAAGTCCTTTTAATATCATTAGTTATAAGCGATGGTTCACCTTTGGGTGAACTCTTAGCGTTATAATTAATAATCTTAATTATTTAGTTCAACTTTTATATTATTTTAATAGCATCATATCAACATGGATAATTGAAACATTCATAATTAAATGTTTAAAATTTTCAAGCTGGGCCACTTTGGTGACTAAAAAGCTTTCCATGCAATAAACATTTAATTGGACAATTATTGTACATGAAAAATGTAACTTAATTAGTTTGGTCAGTTTGGTGACTAACAAACTATTTTAAAATACCATTATATCATGTAGTACATTCGACATATAGTAGGGAAATTTAATTCCAAACATTGCATAATATAAATATTCAAAGTACCAAATAAAACATATAATATGGCACTAATTTTCAAAAATATATTATGCATAGAAAATAAATCAATTATGATTTAAATAATCCATTATGTTCCATCCCAAAATTATTTACTTAGGGTTAAAGTCCATAATTTAATTACTTAATAATTAAGGTTGCATAATATAACCTAAGCTAATCCTTTAATGACCTAAAGGTCAAAAAAACCAGCCCAAAAATAAGTTTTGGGCCTAGGAAGCCACGCTAGTGTTAGGAGGTTGACGCAGCGTCTGGTGTGTGAACTGCAAGCATCAGTCACTGCGCCTGGTTTATGTAGCAATGTGGCTTCTTGGTTAGATGGGGTGCGTGGGAGTCATGTGCCCAATCTTCCTTCAGACGCCTCCCCTGGTTTGAATTTTTCTGCGTTTTTTTGAATTTTTATTTCACAGGTTCCTTTCATGCTACAAAACATTCCAACTTCATTCTTTCATGGTTGTCATCATACCACAGAAACATGTCTTCAAACTTTTTTCAAGAAAAAATCACTGTAATAATCAACCATGTAGTTTCAAGAACCAAACCTGTCGGTTCTTGTCAATAACCATAATCACGGTCGACCATGGCATCAATCCAAGTTGTAACATCCAACAACACAAATAAAACTCAAGAAAAAGATTTCAAACATGTAAATAATCAATCTTTTCTTCGTTTCTAAAACCAACACTTTTCGTGTTTTTTGAACAGTCCTAAACATATGTTTATAAAAGGAACTTTATCGTGAATGAATATAGCAAACTCTTAAATACAATGAATTGCTTTTCGTTCCATTTCCACCGTTGATACCGAAAACCATTTTCGGAAATGCATAGGAATAGAAGAACAAAATAAAACCAGAAGTGTGAATTCCATGACATAAAACAACACAAACGCTACAAACAATGCAAGCTCTGGTACCAATTGTAAACTTTTATGAATCAATAACTGAAGACAAACTTGAATCCATTGTTGTATACATACTGTTCTTGAAGAAAGTTTATTCCCTCTCCGCCTTTTGATTCTTTGATAGTTTCTCTGATGGTTAAGAAACATTCCTTTCTCTTCCATTTTAGAAACCTTTGTTATCTATTTGAAACATATGAAACATATTTATATATGTTTCAATTGTTTACTGAAAGGAGAGAGGGAAAGGGTCTTTTGAGTCCAATTCTCTAAGACCCAATAACCATGATCTTGGGTTCTTTCCATTAAACTCAAACCCATACATTACATGGGCCACTAAAATATCTGACAATAAATCTTAGACGTAATTTGCAACAATAAGTATGTCAACTGGTCCATTATCATTAAATTTGTTTTCAAAAAATTATTAGGGAAGATCTTGCACTAGCTCAAACTTTTGCTCTATTCTAGAAGTTGAAAATTGATTGACCATTGTTTTGTTGTTCTTTGAACTTAAGGTTTAAGTCTAACACAGAAGTTGTTGGTTTATGCCCTACAGCTGATTAATTAGTTGTAATTTAGTGACAAAATAATTCGAAGGTATTCTTCATCTTGTACATATTTAGATGTCTATAATAAACTCCATTGAATAATTATACATTGCAAATGAAATTATAACAAAATTATAATTATGATATTTATATTGCATTTATTTATTATCCCTAAATTGTTATTAATTGTTGTTCTATTAAAATTGGACATTATAGAATGTAAAAATATTAGCATTCGTTATGTTTTTCCTTATGAAGGAAGTAGTCAATATTATAGACTAAAATATCGAGATATTTAAACAAACATATGAGTGCTTGTTAGAGAGCAAGTTCACCAAATTGATCTCATATGAGAAATCCATTTAGAACATTACTTGTATGTTTATTAAATTACTTATTGATGATTGTATAAGTGATCATTTGACTTGAGGTCTCCAAAGTTATCTTGTATAGGGATTACTATGTTTTGATACTACTTATAACCTATTCTAATTATAGGTAGTTTAGTCGATAGCCATTGGATATAGCATGAACTATAAGAAGATAGTTGAGTGATCAAGATATGATCGATCATCCTAAAGTAATTAGAGACACTGTTCTGTTGTTGTTAATAAGGATCGATTTGAGAAATCCTTGGCTAAGATGGAATGATGTTTTATAAATAGTTTACAAATTTTGTTAATAAAATTCATAGCTAATGGTAGAGAACTAATATGATTGGACTCAAAATATAGTAGACATTAATTCCATACTCTATGTTTAATCAGAACATTGTATGATGAAATAATTAAATTATTCAAATAAATTCATATACAGAAAGATTAGTCAAAAATATTTTAATATTCATAAATATTTGAGTGGTCATGATATGTTGTCAGATGTCAATCTTAATTTATGGATGTAAATTTTTTATTTAGATATTAAAGATAAATTAAAAGAGTTTAATTTATCTAATCCTAAATATAATTTAGGGTTATAACTTTTATCTATTGCCAATATATTTGAGAACCTAATAGGTCACACAACGAGTTGAAGATGACAAAGACATTTTAATTAAGTTGGACTTGATTGTAAAGTTTAAGAAATTTTATGATTGAATATGAGATATTTAATAAATAAGGATCAATATAATCTTATTTAAGTATAACTGGTATTTAACTAGAATTATTTGTAATTCTAATTAAATTTTAATTAAAATTAGAATTTAATTTCAACTAAATTACTAAAATTTGGAAAACCTAATGTAAATAGGCCTAAGCTCAAATGGAGTTAGCACTTTTCGTTTAATATTCTCTATAAGAGTTACAAAATCATCCTAACTTGTTCTGTAGATACCATCAGTGATTGGACACTTATGTAGCTACAGTAGTTGAGATAGACCAATTTGAGAGAGATAGTTCAAGGGATAAGATAAGAAAAGGATGAAGTTTTGGAATGAGATACAAATTAAAATTCATGTTTTATTATGAGTTATATCTTAATCATTTCATATAATTAAAATGATCTTAATTTTTGAAAAATCAAAATACAAAAAATGTTTTGCAATTTTTCGATTGCAGTTGAGATAATCTTAATCCCGATTTCTTAATAGAAGTATTTATCAATCATGTATTTTTGGATATATGTTAACAACGTTTGACATGAAATACTTTTATGGATCGAACAATAACATGTAAACAAACCTGACTCTGTGTTTTTTGTTCTTGATAAACTTTTGTTCCCTCTCTTTTCTTATGTTCCTCTGTTATTTGTTTGTCTGATGATTACAGAAACAAAATGACACCTTTTATATGTTTCTAACTTTCTGTTGTGGTTAAAAGAAAGAAGAAAAGACAGGTTGTTTAAAGGAGAGAGGGAAAGGGTCTTGGACCCATTTGAGCCTAACTTTGTGAGGCCCAATAACCATGATCTTAGGCTCTTTCCATTAGACTCAAATTTGTAAGTGACATGGGACACTAAATATCTTAGAATCTCCCACTTGTCCTATGTTATGACTTAATGATTCAATAATAAAACTTCAAGTGCACACAATACATTGAATCGATCAAGTCATCCTTAAGTGAATTAAGATGGTTAGATCATGGCGGTCACAACATGATTCCTTCCATGTATCATAAAATTAACTTAACTCATAAAACCTTAAGTGGGAATTCTGTAACTGTTATCTCATAGAAACAATTATTGTATACAACATAATATGGATAACAAGTAAGTGAACAAAAACAAATGTGACTATAATTGAATTCACAAGTTTCATGACAATTCGAGTAAGACAATTATATGTATATATACGTGTAAGAACTCTATGCTAATAAAGACTTATTTATAATGCCTATCCATCCATCATGACTAATAAATGTTTTGGGCTGTAAGCATTTAGTTAACAAATCCGCTATCATCAGATCGGTGCCAATATGCTCAATTGACACTTCATGATTTGCACTTCTTCTTTCACAGACAAGTACTTCAAATCCATATTTTTCACACCTCCATAGTGCAAGTAGCAATGGTGGAATGCTCCATAGTGCAAGTAGCAATGGCGGAATGCTTTCCACTTTTCCACGGAATTGCCCCTCTGGCTAATAGGAACATATAACTGAATGTAGATTTCTATGAGTCTACACAACCAGCATAGTCTAAATCTGAGTAAACTATCACTTCGAGATGGGTTGATTTTCTATATGTGAGCATATAGTTCTTGGTTCCTTGTAAATATCTAAGGGCTTTCTTTGTAGCTTTCCAGTGGTCCATTCCAGGATTGCTTTGATATCGGCCTAGCATTCCGATAGCAAAATTAATATCTGACCGAGTGCATGTTTGAGCATACATTAAGCTCCCAACTACTGACGCATAAGGAATATACTTCATTTTCTTACGTTCCAAATCATTTTGAGGACATTACATTTGACTAAATTTGTCCCCTTTCTGAATTGGAACAATCCCAGCGGAGTAATTTTTCATTTTAAATCTTTCTAATATTTTCTCAGTATAACCTTTCTAAGACAATCCTAATAATCCAAATGATCTATTATGGAATAGTTCTATTCTGATCAGATAGGATGCTTCACCCATATCTTTCGTTTCAAAATTATTAGAAAGAAAATTCTTGACATCATGTAACAAAACCATATTATTCGGAGGAAGAAGGATATCGTCAACATATTGGACTAATATAATGAACTTGCTCCCACTGATCTTCATATGGATACACCGATCAACAGTCTTCTCTATAAAACTGTAAGACGTAATGGTATCATTAAACTTAAGATACCATTGTCGGGAAGCCTGTTTCGGTCCATATGTTGACTTCTTTTATTTACACACTAACTTATCCTTTCCTATGATTTAAAAACCTTTTGGTTGATCCATATACACTTCTTCATCCAAGTCACCATTTAGAAAGGTAGTCTTTATGTCCATTTGGTGAAGCTCTAAATCATAATGAGCTACTAGAGCCATAACAATTCTTAAAGAGTCCTTCTTTGAAACTGAAGAGGTCTCTTTATAGTCATTGCCATCCTTTTAAGTATAAACTTTGGCAACAAATCTAGCTTTATACCTTTTAATGTTGCCTTGTGAGTCACATTTGGTCTTAAAGACCCCTTTACCACCCACTTGCTTTGCACCTTCTGGCAACTTAACTAATTCCTAGACTTTGTTGTCATCTATTAATTTCAACTCTTCTTTCATAGCATTGAGCCATTTTTTTGAATTGTTACATTCCATGGCTTGTTTGAACGAGACTAGATCCTTATAAATGCTCAAGTCACATTCATGTATAAGTGAGTAAACTTCATAGTCACTTGAAATAACTAGTCTTCTTTGCCTTATAGACCTTTGTAATGCTACATCTTGTGGCATCACTTGATCATTTGTAACTTGAACATCACTAGCTGGTTCTTCATTAATATGTTCAATTTGTGGAATTGGAACATTAATTTGTTATTTCTGTATATTGCGTATCTGTTATGCAACAAGCATAATAACAACTAGTGGGATCACGTTTGATGTAGTAGTTTCTACTCGATTTGGAGTAGTTTCTACATGATTATCGTGAATATCCACTTTTTATGATTCTCTGCCCCCAGTGATTTGATCATTTTCAATGAACCGAGCATTACTAGGCTTAACTATTCTCATACTATGGTTAGGATAGTAAAATCTATACCCCTTTGATTTTTCAGGATAGTAGATGAAAAAACCACTAACAGTTATTGCATCAAGCTTCTTTTCATGTGGATTATACAACCTTACTTCTACCGGACAACCCCAAATGTGAACGTGTTGTAAACTAGTTTTCCTTCCTATCCATAGTTCATAAAGTGTCATAGGAATTGCTTTACTAAGAATCCTATTAAGCAGATATGCAGCGGTCTTTAATGCATGCATCCACAATGATAAGGTACAGTACTATAACTTAACATAGTCTTAATATTACATTAAATAAAAATACCATAAAAAATTAATAGATCTTTTTAGTTCTTTGAGTTATAGAATTTAATAGGATTAATATATTTTAAATTTTAAAATTTTTAGAATAGTAATCAAATATTCAAAATTTTAAATTATTATAAAAATTTAAGCTATTATAAAAAGGCAACAATAATTATGCTTATAGTTCTGCTTTCGTTTGTTGCCTAAAGCTCTTTTTGCTATAGTGATTCTTTTTAATGACTTTAGAGTGATGGATCCTTTATTGACTTACTCAATTATCTCCCTAGGTTTATACTGCATCTAAGTACTACTTTATGAATTATCCTAGGACAATTCATAAATAGCACTAAAACATAGTAATTCTCGGATAATATATCTTGGTAATCTCAAGTTTAATGATCAATTATATATATATATATATATATATCATTATGAGAAAATCTACAAACACATAAGTAATATTTAATTTGGGATCTTTATTGTTGGGTTAGTTTAGTGAGCTTATTCTCTAATAAGCACCTATACATAAGCTTAAGTATCTTCATACTTTAATTTATTAGATCAATTACTTTCTTTATAATAAAGAAATATAAAGTGTTAGTTTTACCATTTCATCAATATCCTATCTTCATGAAACTACAACTAAAAGCATTTGGAAATAATATCTAAAAGTGAATTGAATCTCATAATTATGATCTCATTATAATTTTAATTATACAATAATTATTCTAGGGATTTTACCTTGAGTATTAAAACATCAAGTGTAATTAACCTAATATATAAAGATAAAGAATTCTTTTATTAATCAAGTAATAGCGTCATACATTAAAATTACAACTAATCGATTCACTATATATCTAGGTTAAAGCAAAATGATGACTTTAAAAACAATGTTAATGATCAAGTTGTTTAACATTTATGGTATAACAAACTTTGACTTTCTCGAATCTTCAAATGCTTCTCAATTTGGGAGGGTGAAGGCGATGCTTTGGTGCTGAGGTCAGTGGTGTATCTTGACGGAGTTTTGCCTACTCTATTCTCTGCACCAAGAAGATCATAACTCAAGTAACATACTCAACTTCAGAATAGCAGTGAGTTTTAGCGATTAAGGCATAACAATGTTGTTTCCCGACTCTGTAGACATTGCTTTCTCTAGGGATTCACTCTGCGGTGACGAGTCGAAGGGGGAGATCTTAACTCAGGTAAGCTTCTCGATTTGATTCCATCCTTTATATATATGAATCTCCATAAATTAACAAACTATATATTAATAACAAGGATCTAGTGGGATAGTGGAGTTCCTTTAAGCATGACGTGACTAAGGAAGAAGCTTATCTGAGAAAGCCCTTTCCTTTCCAACAGGTGAGTTTAGATCCTCCTATACTTCAGTATTTTTTTATGAGTGGGTGAATGAATAATCTGTTAGAATCTAGGGATTTCTATGCACAAGAGATACTACTTTTTTGAACTATTCTGTACTATACCCAGGTTGTATGAAACATTTTTTAGTAACATGAATTAGGAATAGATAGCAAGGACTATATTATTTATGTGAGAGCCATTTCTCTGCTATAGTATAGGTTCAACTAATTTATAATCAGTTGTTCCTTTATGATAGCAATAGTGAGTTCTATAAGAGTGACTAGAGAATTAGATTTCTCTTTAAACCTTCTATTATTCCTCTCATCCAAACTGCTTGAGTATATGTGGCAACCGAGACCATTATAATATCCCTATCATTTTTAGAGATATGCAGATGAGATAACTCCGGTAGGATGTCAGAGAGTCTGTAATAGTTAAACCCAGGGGCATATAGTCTAGAGATTTTAACCTAAATTTCTTTAGAGAAAACACACTCGAAGAAGAGATGTTCTCTAGTGTCATCCTCAGGATTGCAAAGAATACAAATCTTATAGGAGGATAGGAACTTCTTCCTATCCAAAGTGTTGAGTCTATTCAATATAGCTAGCCAGAGAAGAAAAATAGCATTAGGTCTGAGGACCTTGTTCCAAATTAGGGGATACCATCCTACTCTATTAGTTGTCTCATCCCTCAACTTTTTAGCTTCCCTTGTAGTTATTTTTGAAACTGGAATTCCATTCCATAAATAAATATCTCTCTCTTCGAGGCTTCTAAATTGTGGAATGAGTAAGAGTCTAATCTCATCTGATGATAACATCCAAATTCCATTTCTAACTATTTCATGGAGCATAGTTTTCTTAGGGAGCCTCTCCAATAGAGTTCTTGCCAACTGTTTATGAATTAAAACTCCTTGCCTTGTCCAATTGTCATACCACAAGGAAATTCTTTCCCCAGTCCCTATTTGACAAGTAATGTACTGTTGAACTTCTTCCGTCATTCTTAGAATTTGGTTAAAGAACCAAGAATTAATGTCTCTGATTTTTAGACCAAAGACTCTCACCTTTTAATATATAAATGTGAATCCATTTGATCCACATTGATTGTTTTTCACTTAGGATTCTCTAAATCCTCTTGTTCATAAGTAACATGTTTTCTTGTTGATTGACTCCAATCTTAATCCTCCTCCTTCTTTCGGTTGACAGACATTCTTCCAACTAACTTTTGTTATTCCTTTCTCACCATTTCCTTTCCCCCATAGAAATTGCTTCAACAGTTTTTCAATTGTTTTAATAAGCAATTTGGAGAGAAATAGGTAGGAACACTAATAAGTTTGCATTGACTTAATTACAAACTTCAGAAGCTGACGTTTCCCTCCATAGGATAGGCTTTATTAGTCCGTGACCCTAATCTTTTCTGGATTTTTTCTATTAATGGGATACATTCACAATACTTTAGCCTCCTGTATGACATAGGAATTTCCAAATATAGAAGAGGAGGATCATTGATTTCCATTCTAATTGCCAGAGACAAGGCATTAGAAAAATGAAAAACACTTTTGGAGAGCATGAAATAACTTAAAGGAATTAATAGTACTCATCAGAAGAGAGAGTGAGTAAATGTTATCCTTGCCTAGAAGAATAAGATCATCTGCAAAACATAAGCTTGTTAGAGAAAGTTTCTTATATTTGGAATGGTATCTGAATCTGGAGTCCTTTGAAGAGTTATACTTCAGCATTTGAGAAAGAACCTTCATGCAAATTAGGAATAGGTACGGGGACAGAGGATCCCCTTGTCTAAGTCCTTTTTGCCTTTAAACATCTCCATGGGGCTCCCATTTATCAATATTCTGTAGGAAGCAGTAGTAATGCATTCTTGAATCCACCTTATGAAACTATAAGGGAATTTCATGACCTCCATAGTTCATAGCAAAAAACTCCAATTCACTCTATCAAAAACTTTCTGTATGTCCATTTTAATAGTACATTTTTTAGAGCTTTTGTTACGATTATAACCTTTTAGAAACTCCTGCACTATAAAAATATTATCCCCAATATCCCTGCTGCTTATAAAAGCTCCTTGATTTTCACTGATGAGTAAGTGTAAAACCTCTTTTAGTTTATTTACCAAAATCTTGATGATGATCGTATAGAGGAAATTTGTACAAGAAACAGGTCTGAATTCTCTCCAGGAGGTCGAGTTGGAGTTTTTAGGGACCAAACAGAGGAATGTCTTGTTAGTCTCCTTAAGTAGTACACCTTTTAGGAAAAACTCATACACAACTTCCTTAACTAGCCCTCAACACTACTCCAGGTTTTTTGGTAGAAGACCCCATTCAAACCATCAGGTCGGTGCCTTAGAGCCATTTATATTAAAAACGACCCTTTCTATTTCCTAATCTGAAACTGGTATAATTAACAAAGAAGCCTCATGTTTAGGAATTCTTGTTGAAACAAATTGGCTAAGATCGGCTCCAAATCTTGGTGGGGAAGCGTCTGAACCTAGGAGGTTTTTATAAAAATTCATTGCTTCCTTAGCAATTCCATCTTGTCCAAACACAACCTCACAGCTTCAGTTTAATGGAAGTGATCCTATTTAAATTCTTTTGAGCTAATACTAAATTAAAAAAGAACTTAGTACATCTGTCCCCATCCTTTATCCAATTAATTATAGCTCTCTGTTTCAATAAAGAACATTGATTATCCACCAATTGCAAGTAGTTCTTAAGGGCTTCCTTTTCAACTATAGCTAGGATACCATTTGTGGGATTATCTGCCAATGATTTCTGTATGATTGAAATTTTATCTCTAGCTGTTTCTATCTCCTTAGAGATATTTTGACCTCTTTTAAGTTAAGGGTCTGCAATTCCTTTTTAATAGACTTGAGCTTTTGGGTTCACATGTACTTTTTAGTCCCATAAAACTCAGACTCCAAACCCTTCATTATTACTTCTTAAAACCCCGCCATATTTACTAGAAAATTGTTAAACCTGAAAGAATGATGGATTCTGGTAGTAGTAAACAAGTTATCAATCCTTATAGGAGTATGGTCAGAAATTCCAAGGTCTAGAAATTTTGATGAGCTTCCTGAGAAAGTATTGAGCCATTCCACATTAACCATTGCCTTATCCAACTTTTTCCTAATGTGCCAAATAGAGCTTTGTTTGTTTGACCAAGTGAACCTATGGCCTTCAAAATTTAAATTTATAAGCTCCACCTTGTGCATGCTATCAAACATATCAAATGAATAGTTGAGTAAGTAACAAATTCCTTCTGCTTCTGATCTGAATAAAGTGGAGTTAAAGTCACAACTAACTAACCATGGAGCATTAACCGAAGCCTTAATTCTTCATAGAGAATTCCAGAGTTCAGTTCTTTGAAACACGGTGTTAAAACCATTGACAAATGTAGATAAAGCATAAGAATTTTCCATTTTGAAGTAGAGCTCAGTGTGAATAAACTGCTGGCTGGATTTCAAAGCCTTCATCTCCAAGAATTCACCATCATAAGCAATAATAATCCTTCCATAGGCATGAATTTGGTGGTTTGTAAGAAATTTCCATTTACTACCCAAACAACTTAGTTTATTCAGATTAACTTTTCTAATTTTGGTTTCCAAAAGACAAAAAACCAGAGGCTTTTCCTTTAGAATGAAATCCCTTATCGCATTGAGCTTGGAAGGGTTATTTATTCCATGGACATTACATACAATCAGAGTCATAAGAGATTACTTTTCCCTTTGGAGCCCTTCTACTGCCCCTGTTGCTTTTCCGAGAGATAACCTGATCAAGTTGCTCCTCTTGAGAAACTCCATTTTGCATATCAGCCTTCTATAGGCTTTGCTCATTCTGTATAGGATCTAGAGCTCCTTTACTTGGATTAATTCCCCTAGTTTCCAGTACATTCTCCCCCTTATTCATTAGTGACTTATATAGGTCACCCGATGGATTCTGAGGAGCTCCTTCTTGCTGGTCTGAATTTGGGATATTCTCCTCATAAATGCTCTCCCCTTTTATAAGAGAATTTTTATCAACCTGAACCAGTTCATGATTTTTAGATACTTGTTCTGCCTCCTCATGTTCTTTTGTTGTCTTTTGAAATATACTTTTCCATACCCATCACCTCCCAACAATTACCTTTAGTGAAGACTTTTCCTGTAGGTTTCCATTCTTTTCCTTGAGCTTTAAGAGACGGTTTCCATTGGCAAGTTGCCGTAACTTTATCCTCTCTAAGAGAGTGTTCATTTGCCAACCTTAGGATAGGGATGTCGTCTTTCATTTTCTTTGAAATATCCATACTCGCACATAACAGAGCAAATCATACCCTTTTCCTGAGCGCAGTGTTTTCATCCATACATATTGGTTTCCCTAAGTAACTAGCTAGCATACTCAAACCCTTAGTAATCCAATATTCTAAAGGAATTTTGTGAATATTCACCCATAGAGAAATGCTCTTCATTCTAATTTTTTCTAATTCCAAGCTCGATTGCCAATTTTGAAGAAATAAAGGGAGTTGAGAGATGTGTCAAGGGCCTTCTTCAATTACCTTTTGAGCTTCCAATTTTGAAGAGTAGGAAAATATTAAGTTATTCTCCTCAATTAGCATTACCTCCATTAGACTTCTCCCTTTCCAGCTTCTCTGAGTCCATACTTGTATCACTAGAAAAACAGGCTTTTTGTCTATTAAAAAACCAACAAGAGTAGCTTCCCATGTCCTAGCTCTTTCCGGTATAATTTCTAGGCTAGGAACTTTCCTTCTATCTCCATAGGTGGACTGAAAACCAAGGATGAATCAGAGTTATCTCCCATGACTTGTTTCCATGCCTTCCTAGTTCCTCTAGCAATGTCACCAACGGTAGGGCTAGAAATTTTGGGAGAAATGGCAGAGGTAGAGGGAGGGATAATTGTAGAGAGGGATGGGGAAGAAGGATGGGTTGTGGAAGGTTAGGGAGGCGAAGTGGGTTTAGGAAGGGGATTCGGGGAAGTGGCTGTTTTAAAGGTAGTAGAGAATGGTGGAAAATTAGTTTCCATTTTAAGCTATGGAAACCAATTTAATATGTTGATTTTGTTTTGCAGGTTATCAAGGAAAGAAGAAAGCTCAAAAGGAAACAGAAGGCTATGGTATTCGGATGGGGGATGGAAGAGTTCAGATCTAAGGTAAAGGCAAAAACCAATAGATGGTCATTTTTGTTGGGTAAGCAATAGTTTCGTAGGTGGTGTTAACTAACAAAAGTTGTGATGTAAACTCAGAAAAGAAATAAAATTGTTTCTGGTGGATTTCATTAGCATTCGTAGGAATTGGATGGTGTTTGAAAACTCTTCAGAACTAATAGTATACGACAATTAGGATCCTTCAATCTTTTTTATTATTCTATTTATGCATTTTAAATGTCTTGTGATGTGTTAATAAATTGTTTGTATGCTTTAATTTTTAATTATGAGAAGAATTATGGAATAATTAGGTTCTTGGACAATTACATATGTTTTAGGATTTAAAAAACGTGCTATATATATGAAATTTTATGATAAATTAATTATAATTTTGAATTATACACAAGGAATAATTTTTCAGGTGCTGTAGTTACACTATTTAATACATTCATACACATCTTTTTTTAAAATCTTGACAGATATTGTAAAGTAAGTGATAGTGTCCAATATATAGGAAAAAGAAGTATAATTTTTTCTTTTACATTTCATTTATGATTTTTTTTCATTAGTATGTACTAATCCACTTTGTTTATTTTTAAACGAGTTGCCTATAGAAAAAGATAGGGAGTGAGAGTAGCGAGCAACTTCTAGATGAATCTTATAGCTGATAGGAAAATAATTTTATTATTTACTAGAATTTTAAATTGGTTTTATTTATCATGAAATTGATATAGAAGATTTTTTGTATAATTATAAGAAATGAATTTTTGAATCAATATATTGGCATATTTTTAGCACGATGAGAGTGTTCAGACCTTATTATTACGTGCAGTAAGTGGAAATTTTCCATTTTGTATGTCCTATCAATTTTCGTGATTTTTTCGTTAATGTTTTGGAGTCAAACACATATACTTGGTATTTTAAATTAGGCTTTTCATATAATATGGTTCCTAAACCTTCAATCGTTCTTGAACATAGGCATAACTTTTAATATTATCTAAATCTGCTCATCGAATTCAAGTTATTTAAGATCTAAAAATGAGCTACAATTACAGCTACCTGAGCGAGGTTCAAATCGTCTAGGAATAGCACCAAAATTCAATATATGGCTTGAAGCTGCAGTTCTTCCACAATTTCATGTTCTAGGTCTAGCTAAACACATAAATTTTATAGAAATTCAGGCACCAAAGATAGCACGTTACTATGTAGAGCAAGTTATGAATCACTTCTGAGAGGCCCTACGAGAGAAAACCGAAGACTTCATTTAAAGGATTTGAAGATTTATATACCAATTAATAATAATGAAGGCATACACAAAGTTCCAACAAGAGCAAACATGTTCAGTAATAATGGGGCTCTGAGCCTCTCAAGATTGATGTCACGAACAATCTCTTTCACGGATCATTGAAAGGAAAATTTAAATACCATACCTCTTTGATTCAAAATATTAACACGTGTGAATTTTTCATATTCTTGTTTAATACTCATAAATAGTCGAATATTATGTAGTTATGGAGATAAATATCCAGTTTTTGTAGTAACAGACAATGTGTTTGATGAGGGCACATTAATATATGTTTTTCTCGTAGACCTTTGGGGTCCCCAAGGCTTTTTTTTTTCCTTCTAAAAATACATCATCATTCTTGAAACTAAGAGCTTAGAAGAATTTCAAAAATGTAGACTTTTTAAACAAAAACATCAATGATAGTAGGTATATCGATTCATTCCGCATTCAATTTATTTGTTATTATAACATATAATATTGTTCAATATATCTTGAAATAGCTTACATTTGGTATCAGTGTAGCTAATAGTTTAAATAGTCGCATAATTTAAACATACATGCTAATTATTAATAAATTGAAGCTAACAAATTATATATATGTTTTACTAACGTAAACATATTTTTAAAGATATAAATCAAATAACATAAAAATTGCCTATTGGCTAAATTTTTAATTCAAATAGATTTATGTTAAACTTTATTATACTAAAGTAATTAATTAACTCCTTCCAAGTCTTACATTTTTCATCCCTCAATTTGAAATTTTCACAACTTGTTGATAATTTGGTCGATCAAGTTATTCAGGAATTACAGAAAGTATTCAACAACCAATTGAATAATAGACTCGACAGGAGGATGTTGGTGCAACATCAAGGAGATCTACTAGAACAAGTAAATCAACTATTATTAGTGATTATGTCGCATATTGCAAAGAATCAAATTTATGTTACAATTCCATGAAGGAAGAAATGAATTCTATGAAGAATAATGATGTTTGGGTTCTTATTGAGCTACCTAAAGGAGCAAAACCCATAGGTTACAAATGGGTATTTTTTAAAAAAAAGACTCATTAGGCAACATTGGGAGATACAAGGCAAGACTCGTTATTAAAGGATTCACTCAAAAAGAAGGAATCGATTATATAGATACATTTTCTCTCATGTCTAGAAAAGATTCAGTTTATATAATTTTAACATTGGTTGCTCATTTTGACATGGAATTGCATCAAATGGATATGAAAATGTTGGACCCCAAATAGAATTTATTTTTACTAAATTAGCAAGCATGAATATAAGTAGAATTCATGAACTAGAAATTTTCACTACAACAAAAATGACATACAGTAACACTAGACAGTAACACTTTTGACAATATGTTATAAAATACCTATCTATGGTAACATTATATCTTAAAATGTTATGATT
>JAOSBO010207818.1:0-16860 GCA_027563915.1 Erythroxylum rotundifolium | reverse complement strand
CTAGTCCATTTGCCTTCAATTTCTAATCCAATTGTCTCTAAATTTTCAATGACATATGTCATTAAATCCTAAAGTCCGTTATAAAAATTTCCATTGCCATTCCTTATTTTTACTACTATTCATCAATTTTTTTCCACTTGGCATTTTTCCTAGTCCAAAAATACCCTTATATTTTTAGAAATTTCGAAATTTTCTCCAAAAATTCTAATTCACTACTTAAACATTCCCACTCAATTTTTTTAAGACACAAAACCATAATTCACATCATATTCACATTAAAACAATCATTTATACCCATAAAATGTCAATTGTGCGTATGAACAATTATTTTAATGTGAGCAATAATCAAATTCAGATATGTGTGTATGCTAACATTATATGCATGAAATGTAATTTCCTTAATCTCTCTTTGATCTCACATGCACCAAATTTTAGGGTTCTAATCTTTAGTATAGGAACCGGATGTTACACTAGCGACCAGTGAAACCCTAAGGAGAACTCTGAATCTTTAGCAAAATCCAGGAACCAAATGAACAAAACAACATTAGATTAGAAGAACTGATCAAAGGGTGTGCGAGATCTAAGGAGATTTTCATAAGAATATCGCCTAAAACTTGAGAGAGACTAAAAAACGAACACTACTGATAGTTCTTTCTTACTGATAGCTCTTTCTTCTTTTTTGGTAAAATGTAAATGTATTTATACCAAAAAGTGTGTATATACACGGTCCTTAGGGGCATACCCCGACCTCAAAAAAATCCGACAGTCTGAATGTCATTTCCCCAGTACATCCAAGAATAAGTATCATACCCCAATATATAGCAAAAAGAGGTTAGTCCACCAAAGTACAATAAACAAAAAGAACCAGGAGGAGACATCCAAAACACAAGAGATGAATAATAAATTACCAACTAAAACTGTTGGTAATTTATTAGTCATCCCCGTACATGAACAATGATTCCGGTGAGTGAACAGTATTTTCGATGAGCGCATAGTGAATCTACCAGTGTGTGACCAAGTCGTATAAGCCTGTGGCCTCACGGATGTACCAATAAAATTGTGACCAAATTATAGCATCAGACCTTGAAGAGGTACGAGCACTAGTTATACTTATACACGTGAACAGTGCCATGCAAGGTATAGTTCCATGCAGGATACGTGAAGCACCGTCCCCTTCTCTTAGCAATCACAGAGACATTAGTCAATCAACAGGCATCAGGCGATGGGTAGCCGGCCAAGACTAGAAGGCCACCCGCATTTCGACAATCCAGTAGTGAACAGTAACGATGATGAACATCTATCCAGTCCTAGTTATAAGGGAATAATAACAACAAGTACGTACTACATGAAATGAATAATACCATGCCCAACAGTACTATGCAGATTGTTTGTTATGCTACGTCTAGCTCTAAGGCAGAGAAACACAGGCATAAGGAGGTTAGGTGGTCGGTAGGTATGAGTCAAGGATCAATCTATCAGCCAAAGGGAATATTAGTAAGTCCAGTGATGAACAGTGCTCCGGCAATGAACAATAAATGCAAGACCATTCGTAGTGACCAGTGACAGACAAATGTAGAAGGCTTGGTTCAACCATATTAAGACCACTAAATGGTGGTCGTCTCCAAAAGATTACCTACAAAATGAACAAACATATTAGTCTAATAATATGCCTCCACGGAGACCATGCCATGCAGTGCAGGTGATGTGAGCCTCGTCAAGAGCTACTGCTAATCACGATTTCACCCCTCCCTACACAGGATTGAACTCCAGGCCATCTCTCCATCACATATTCGATCATCTGGTCACAAGACATCTTTGTCCTTCATCATGGTGCGCAGCCATGCCCTGTTACTATAATTAGAAATACTGTGCAGACTTCCTGCAGTGAGGGTAGGGAAGGAGTGCCCCCCCTTCCCCCAACAGCACTACACCTACTCCAGAGGTTCCCACGCTTTAATTGCTCAATAGAATAGCTCCATCTGAGGCCACTGGAACTACATCTTTCTCTTTAGGACAGTACCCCATGCCATAGACAATGGAGAAGAGCTAAGCATCTCAATTTGTTACAGGACAAAACAAGGCCCATAATATGTGCCTGCTAAGAAGGAAGAATTAGCCAAAAACTCCTCAAACAGAGGGTGTGAATAGGATCGTCCATAGAATCTACTACCAGCATGTAGTAAGTGCCCACCACTAGGAACCTAGGCAGACCCCTTCGTACCAACCTAGTCAGGCAAATAGGAATCAGCATCCTTTACAATAGCACTGCATCAAGCAAGGACCACCACCTCTACTCCTTTGCACTAGCTACTAAGGAAAGACGAGCTTCACTAAATCTACCCACATCCTCCAGGGTAGCAGAAAGGGACTGGGCACCTCCTCTTCGTCTAGATAGCTTAAGGTGGTCTGGAGAGTCTATGGAAAACTACTCCAGGGCCTAGAGCCATCCCCACACTTCGCTTCTTCTCTCAAACACAGACGTTTATATCCCAAACTAAAAGGTGTAACTGACTTGGTAGACCCTCCCAGGCAGCTGTGCTAATAGTTATCTATTCACCCCTATGCATCTACGATCTACAAGTAACTAAGAAACTGCACAATTCTGCACAGATTTGCTAGTAGAGCCTTCCATAGGCAAGTATACCCCAATCACT
This sequence comes from Erythroxylum rotundifolium, assembly GCA_027563915.1. Classification (NCBI taxonomy): domain Eukaryota; kingdom Viridiplantae; phylum Streptophyta; class Magnoliopsida; order Malpighiales; family Erythroxylaceae; genus Erythroxylum; species Erythroxylum rotundifolium. The sequence goes on along the minus strand of JAOSBO010207818.1, from coordinate 14,206 downwards.
GGAGTTCTAGAGCCCCTAATGAAGTTCCTACTCTATGCCAAAACTTGACCCTGCGCTCCCTTTCAGCTCACAGCTGCATGGTTGTGACAGTACCCAAAGGGAGGGCTATATGTGTTACATCGTTCTAACAATTCCTCTCTACCTAGCATCTCTAGACTGAGCATAGACCTAAGAAACCTACTCCCCCCTCCAAACCCGAATAGTTCCAGTATCTCCCCTGGAACCCCTGCTGGTCACTACTTCATATATGAGCTCCACAATATCAAGACCATAAGATACCCCCCGGCCATTCAACCTACCATCCCCTGGCAGAAGGCCACACATAAAATGATACCTACTACTAGACCCAGACATTGAAATCAAGACTTGACGGGAAACAAGTATCAGTCTTCAAACTAGGGAGAACAACTCAAATGTGGTCAAGGGGAAACAAAGAGAGTACCCTGACTAATGTTATAGATTAACAAGAAACAAGAAACTAAAAAAAAAGAAAACTACTACCCATAATCCCATTACACCCGTAGGAGTATGTGAAAAAAAAAACCCTAAGGTAACAGTCCAGAGAACCACCATGGACCTTCACAATAGCAAAAGTTCTAGAAGCCCCTACCCACTACAAATGAGGCTTCACCTTAGAAGTTAATTAGGTCACTTGGGTATAGTCTATACAAAATCTTATAAATAGCAAGTTTTATCTGAGATATGACATCAGAAATCGAGAAAGAAGCAGTATCAAATAGGATCGCATTCCTTGTTTTCCAGGCCATGTAAATAGTGGACGGCAGTGCTAACCTTGCCGCTTTGCTTCTTAACTGAGCTCTGGAATAATCTTTACGTATCCACTGGACAGCACTTGATAAGGAAGACATATGCTGGGTCATTCTAAGTCAGCTCTGGATGCCTCTCTAAATGGCACCTGTAAAAGAACACTTAAAGAACAAGTGGTCAACAGATTCAGATGTGTCATGGAAGAAGCAACACATTCGATCCAGCTCCAAAAACATGAGGTTGTCTTTCGTAGGAAGTCTATTTCGATAACTCAGCCAGGCAATAAAAAATAATTTCAGGGGTATGTATTGCTTCCAGATAAAGGACATCTATGGACGAACTATATGTTTGATCCGAATCAGCTCACACACTTTTGCAGATGACAGTGTTCCATTGAGACACAAAGATTGCATTTTTCTTTCCACTCCGCTTCAGCCTCCTAGCCATTCTACCAATAAATTTCAAATATGAGCAATAGTTTTCAAGAGAGGGGAGTCCCTAGGATGAGGCTACCAATCCCACACCGAAGACCCCTTCAAATAGACTTCATGAATCCACCGTACCCAAAGCAAGTTAGCTTTCATATGTTTACTCCATAATACTTTAGACAGGAGTTCCAGGTTCTATTGTTTACAGTGCTTTAGTCCCAACCTGCCTTCACTTTTGAGGGTACAAATAGTGTCCAATGCAACTCGGTAGTGTTTGCCTCCCCATACAAAAATCCTACACAATGAGGTACTCCTCTCAAGTATGGTGGCAGGAAGAGAGAAAGCTTGCAGCCAAAAGGAAAGTAGTCCTTGAATAACCGAATTTATTAGTTTAATTCTACTAGCTTAAATGAGGGTTTTTCCTTTTCCAATCATTTAGGTAGGCCTCCACAGCATCGATGAGGATGAAAAACTGAGCAACCGATACTTTGAGTGGTGCTAAAGGGACGCCTAAGTATCGGACTGGAACTAACTCTGCAGGAAAGTCCACCAATTGTAGTATATCATTTTTATCCCTTCCAACAACCCCCACGAGGTACACATTAGATTTAAAGGGAATTATTTGGAGCCCCGCTACATCATTCAACTCCCTCAAAGCCTCTAAAAGGATCTGAACAGATCTAAAGTCCCCTCTCAAAAAGAGCATCAAGTCATCCGCAAAGGCAAAGTGACTTATGGCGAGCTTTGGCATCTTGGGTGGAAATTAAAAGCAGAATGGGTGGTCTTGACCTTTGGCAGGCGGGAAAAAAAGTCCAAGAAAAAAAGAAAGAGGATTGGGGACATGGGATCCTCTTGCCTCACACCCCTCTGCCCCTTAAACAGTCCATGCAGAGAGCCGTTAACCGAAATAGAATAAAAAGCCGCAGAAACACATTCCATCACCCAACCAACAAACTTATTAGGAAAACCCAAGCCCTTCATCATGGCTTCAAGGAATTCCCAAGAAACCATGTCATATTCCTTAGTTATATCCACTTTAAGCATACACCTCGGTGATATCCTCGTTCTACTATACCCTCTCACAAATTCTTAGACTAAGAAAATATTATCAAACATACCTCTTCCAGGGATGAAAGCTGATTATGCAGAGTCCATCAGATTACCCACAACCGCAGACATTCTTTCAGCCAATATTTTTGTTATTATCTTGTACATCACATTCAAACAAGCAATCGGCCTAAAGTCAGTAGCATAATGGGCCGACTTGGTCTTTAGGATAAGGGAAACAATAGACTGATTGAGTTGTTTAAATAATTTCCCAGATAGGAAGAATTCCTTCATTGCTAATAGGACATCCATACCAACAGTGTGCCACTGTTTTTTAAAAAAGGTGAATGTATATCCATCCGACCCTGAGGCTTTGTAACTCCCTATAGCAAACAAGGTACATTTAATCTCCTCATCCAGAACCAGTACAATCAAGCTTTCCCTGTGCTCCCCTTCCAACTTCGGACCTAAATTTAGCACCCTACTATCTAGACTACGTGTAGCCACGATTGTACCCAACAAGCCCTAGTAATAACTGATTAATTGATCTACCACTTCCCCCATCGAGGTTGTCCGAGAGCCATCTTCTTTGAATAGATAGGAAATATGATTTACCTAGCAACGCTTCCTAGCAATGGGATGAAAGTACTTAGTATTTTTGTCTGTTTCAACTAAATGGGTGCATTTAGCTATTTGCTGAAAAAACTCTCTCAACCTCCATTAAGAACCCTGTAGCTTTCCTTGTGAAATTCACCTCCTGTTTGAGGCCATAATCATTCGGATTTTGCAAAGAAGTGTTATAAGGAAGCTAGAATACTTCAGTAGCCTTTTGTGCCTTTTGCGAAATATGCACAAAAACTTCCTTATTCAGAACTTTCAGATGGTGCTTGAGTTGCTTCAGCTTTTTGCAAAGCACAAACTGAGCTGAACCTGTTCCCACATACTCCCAGTGATCTGCAATAATTCTACGAAAATTAGGATGCTCAAGCCACATGTTAAAAAATTTAAACAGTTTCTACCCTTGTGCATTCAAGTGACTAAAAGTAACCACAATTGGGCAATGATCAGAGTCGTGGAGCATCCCCAAAAAATTGGCTGAGCACCCATAGTCCCCTAATCCCCAAGCTTGATTTAATAAGACCCAGTCAAGTTTAGCCCACAACAGATTTTTTTGCCAAGTGAAGAACTCCCCGATGTGAGGAGCATCTTCTAACCCGAGAGAGATCCAAAAATCGACTAAGTCTTTAAGGAGGTAGGCTGAAGGGGGTTGGCATCCTATACACTCCTGTGGAGCATAAACACAGTTAAAGTCTCCTAAGATCTTCCAAAGGAGTGATATAGCTGAACCCAAAGCCAATAGTCTGTGCTACAATTCCCTTCTTTTGGTTACACTATACAGGCCATATACAAATGAAACATAAAAACTCTTTTGGGTAACATAACAAAAGATCTGACAATGGATGAATTGCTCCCCAACCTCTAAGACGGTGCACTAGTTGAAGTATTTTATGGTCCTACAGAGTCGTCCTCCTTTTCAGACCGAGAAGAGTCATCATCCGAAGTAGAGTGTACCAATTTTCTTACACGGTGGGAAACTTTCCCGTGCTCAAGAGAGGCTTTCGAAGAACTCTTAGCAGGAGCCGCATGATTACGCTGTGTTCAAACCAAACTGGCATTTTCTTCATCAGATGAAAAATCCTACAATTCCACACATTGCTGGTCCATCACACACTCTTTAGTGATGTCCCGCCCCTTATAAGGGGTTTTCTTCTTTTTTCCCATACGTCATTGTGCCAGAGTACACAACGTTGACCGCGACTAGGCAGTACCAGTCAGCGGCCTTAATACAAAAGAGGTCACCTATAAGGAAAAACGTACCCCAATAGGGCAACCAGCAACCACACGGTCCCAACCCCCCAAAAACACAACAAACAAGAATGGCAAGTCTTGACAAATAGAGAACAGGGCCAATACGATCAGAAAACCCACACACTCCCTCTCAAGTAGAGTCCCAATCAGGAGCACATTCAGGCCAAAACAAACAAATTAAAGATCTGAACTATCAAGACTTTATGTGGGTGAAGGAGTTACAAATGTCGTAATGTAGCACCCCCAGATAAGAGAAAATCACCGGCAGAGAAGGCGGAACTAGCCGTTGTCAATAATCCAAACAATATGCACCCCTCAAAAGCTTTACAGCCCAATCTCTGCCCCAATAAGTGGAGTACGCCTGCAATCAACCAAAATATAAGCAAAAAACAAGGATCTCAAAAAATCTCTAAATCAAGCTTCCACCACCGACCAACCCTAACCGAGTGAACAACAGCAGAAATTTAGGATTGTTCAAAGTTCAAGTGCCCTTTCAACTGTGTCTACAACCCTAAAGTGAAAACCCAGTGGTAATCGGGGAAGAAGGGGAGTCAAAAGGAACCCAAAAAAAAACAAAGAAGTCGTATTCGCCCAAATGTAACAGGGAGGTCTACCGAGTCAACAACTTTAGTCTCCAAAGCAGTACACAGTAGCGAAGCACTTAGTTCGTACACAGGAGAGAGCCAAAATCCTTGCAAGAACGCAACTTGGGTGAAAATTATAGATAATCGCCTAAGTCTTGAGAGAACTCAACAACACCCCTACTGATAGCTCTTTCTTTTTTTGATACAATGTAAAATTGTATTGATCAAAAAAATGAATTGTACACAGTCTATTGGGGCATACCTCACCTCGAGACTAGTCAACAAAAATGCCTGTCAATAATGAACAGGGAGTCCAGATACTAAGGGCCTATAAGTATACTAAGAGGAACAAAAGAGCGACCATGGTTAATTTTCCAAAATGGTCAGGAATGGCTATTTTGGAAAGTGACCATGTCGATACAGAAGAGCCCAAAACAATGCAAAAGGAGGCTAGTCTAGTAGCGAACAAATCAACATATACAAAAAGGGACCAGTCCAAAACAAAGAAGGGGACCAGCGGATGAACAGTAACTCGTCAGTGAACAGTGACTCCACGCGGGTGAACAGTGTTTCCAGCGCCAGCACAGTAATTTCGGCGAGATTCCAGCAAGTGCAAGACGATGCCACCTATAGTCAGTGAAGTCGTAATGCAGGAGACCGTTCCAACCTGCAGTAAACAAATGTTGATGACCTATGTGAACAGTAGTACCATTCATGGGCACTGTACCATGCATGGTACGTACACTCCATGCAGGGTGCAACTTCTACTCAATTCGTTTGTAGGTAAGGAGGCAGACAAGAGTCGTCAGTTATGGGCAGCCAGCGTGAGGTAGGAGCCAGCCACGAGATTCTGGCATCCAGGAGGGAATAGTACCGACAGTGAGCAGCCTAAAATAGCCTAGCAGCCAAGTAAGAAAACTTGCAACCTCAGGCAGTAAGCAGGTGGCGTTGCCATGCAGACCAAGGACCAGGTAGTGTCGGGCATGGCTATCTCCAGGAGCAGCACTATCGGGCAACAGTGAGGAAGATGGATTAACCTATAAAATGAACAAACTTGTTAGATAAAAAGAAACTCCTCCACGTGCCATGCCCTACATCTCCAGTGATCCGGACATCTCCAATATCGTTTGGCTAGTTGAGATATAGAGCACCCTGCCCCTTCAGTAATCAGGAGGGGTTTTGTGTAGTGCTGAGATCAGGCCCCCGTTTAGCCCTAAGGAGAAAGTTGAAGTTGACCCTTCCCCTCTCTAGTAACATAAGCAGTTAGCGCCACAAGTGGTCATCACCCTGGCCTCCCTGCAGGCAAACCAAAGCATCCCCCACAAAACACTTCAAGGGCTGCTACGAGAGACTACCTTGATGCATCGACCTCGGGAACTTCTATATGCACTTTAGCACCCAACTGGCCTCAAAGAGAAAAGCTGAAGTCGACCCCTCCCCCCTCCAGTAACATAAGCAAGTTGCACAACAAAAGGTCATCACCCTGGCCTCCTTACAAGTAAACCGAAGCAGCCACCCCAAGACACTGCAAGAGCAACTACCAAAGACTATCTTGATGCATGTACCTCAGTAACTTCGATACACAACGTTAGCATCCCCAACTATGGCAAGTGGCTCCAGAAATTCACGAGACAGTCCTGGAGATATGGGTAGCACGTAATGGCCCATAGCAGTTTTGTCCCCTTTAAGCCCATCATAAAGAGAGAGGGAGAATCAGTCCCATCCCTTCCACTCCCCTACTGCCCAGCCTACTGGTCAAAACATCTCCCTTGCTCAAAGAGATAGTTCTGGTATAGCAACTACTTTACCTCCCTCCAAGCTAAGTTCAGTCATGGTGCAATGTTCTACAGCGACGTTCACAGGCCAGACTACTTTGGGCCAGTGCAACATACCCACTATAAAGGCATCTCAGCCAAATAGAATTCCAAAGTAGACACAATATATAACCCGCTAACTCCTATTCCTGGAACTTCCATATTCACTATGAGTTATGTACTCCCTACCCTTACCATACCAACGATGATGACTACTACACCGTCCTGGCCACCACAAGCCCTCCATAGAAGTAAAACAAGCACCTTACTCCTTTCTGCAGTCAGGGTGCTAAGTTAGGCGTTAACAGAGCTCATACCAGATCATAGACCATATACTGCCTAGCTGCTTCTTCCACTTCCACAGCCATCTTCTACATGATTCCTGTCTTCCATCCATATTAGTATCCCCTAACAGGGACGAACCCATACCCTCATGCACACCCCACCTTTACCATAACAAAAATGATATCTACATCACCGACATCCTGGTGCAAACACCTGTGCAACAATCAGGCGTATCCCACAGTCGACAGCCAATATCGCAAGTTCACTCCCCCTGATGCTCTTCCATCCATATGCAGACAATGCAGAGCACTACACCAATTCTACGTGGGCATTGTTACTCAAAAGGTAATCAACGATGGGGGTATAGGCGATACAAGATTTTATACAAGAGGGTTTTTATCTTAGAGATAACATCAGGAATGGTAAAATGAAGCCCATCTAACTATGTGGAATTTCTGATCTTCCAAAGGATATAGACTGAACTCAAGAAAGCCAATCTGGAGGCTTTGCTGCGTAGCTTAGCACCAGGGTACAGGCGTTTAATCCATTTAAGAGCACTCAGTAATGTGGTCATGGCTCGTGGTATGCTGAGCCACTCCTTAATCCTGCGGCATACTAAACCCGTGAAGGTACACTGGAAGAAAAGGTGCTCAACAGACTCCATTTCCAAGTGTCATATGCTATACGTCCAGGAAATATCTAAGAAGGGTAGGTTGTCTTTCGTGGGTAAGCAATTACGGAAACTTAACCAGGCAATAATCGAGAATTTGGGGGAGATATAATTTTTCCAAATAAATGTCATCCAAGGACGACGAGGATGTTTAGGACGAATCAACTCATATATTTGTTTCGAGGAGAGGCCATCACCAATGCAATAACGTTGTAGCCCTTCTTCCCTCACTCTTCGGTACCCCAGTTTTTCCACCAATAGTGTTCGAATCACAGCTAATTTCTTCATAAAAGGGGAGTCACGACTATGCGGGATCCAGTCCCATATGGAAGCACCCTTTAAGTAGTACTCATGTATCCATCTAACCCAAAGTGAGTCCGCCTTGGCTTGAATGTTCCATAATGCTTTGGAGAGTAAAGCCATATTCCAATATTTACTATTTTTCAATCCTAATCCACCCTCTTCCTTAGGAATACAGATATTGTCCCACTCCACTCGGAAGTGTTTGCCCCCCACAAAAACAACCGACACGTGGAAGTGATTCGCTTCAAGATAGTAATTGGGATCGGGAAGGCTTGGAGCCAAAAGGGGAGTACCCCTTGTATCACCGAATTAATAAGTTCTAGTTTCCCAGCATATGAGAGGGACTTTCCATGCCATGAAGTGAGGAAAGCCTCCATCGACTCAATGAGGGGAGAGTACTGTGCAACTAACACTTTCATAGGGGCTAAAGGAATGCCAAGGTAGCGGACGGGGAAGTCCCCCATAGGAAACTGCACCAGTTGGAGGATTGTGTCACGCAGCCAATTTTGAACCCCTGCCAGATAGATATTCAATATAGAGTAGTTGAGACGTAACCCGACTATTGCCCCAATTCCTCCAAATCTAGCAATAGGATCCGAATGGAGCCAAGATCCCCTCTAGAGAAAAGCATTAGGTCATCTACAAAGGCGAAGTGTGTGATGCTTAATTTCTGGCACTTAGGGTGAAACTTAAAAAGGGCGTCAGAAGTCCGAAGCTTCAGCAGTCGAGAGAAGTATTCCAAGCAAAGTAGGAATAGGATGGGAGACATAGGGTTCCCTTGCCGAAGGCCCTGCTTTCCTGGGAACATACCAAAAATAGAACCATTGATTGAGATCGAGTTGGAGGCTATAGAGACACACTCCATGACCCATCCAATAAAGATGCTAGGGAACCCCAGTTGTGTCATCATGGCTTCTAAGAAAGTCCATTCCACCGTGTCATAAACTTTAGTGAGGTCAACTTTCAACATACAACGTGGGGATATACGCTTATGAGTATAACCACGCACAAGTTCCTAGGCCAAAAATATATTGTCAAGTATGGTACGGTCTGGCACAAAAGCGACTTGAGCATGATCCACAATTTCCCCACCACTGGGGCCATCCGTGAGGAAAGAATTTTGGTGATGACCTTATACGTGATATTGAGGCCTGCAATAGGGCAAAAGTCAGAAGCTTTCAGGTTTTCCTTCTTCTTTGGCATTAAGGTCAGGATAGAATGGTTAATCTGCTTCAGCAGGCGACCCAAAGCAAAGAATTCAAAGACAGCTCTCGTAAGGTCGGGGTCCACTACCTCCCAGTTGCTTTTATAGAAAGCTGATGTGTAGCCATCAAGCCCGGGCGACTTATCACTCCCAATATCAAATAAAGATGTTTTAATCTCTTCAATCCTTATCAGGGCAATGAGGAGAGTTTAGGCCTTTGTACCAATAGTTGGGCCACTGGTCTTGAACGAGGGTCAATACGGTGGACTGAAGTGGAGGAGCCCAGGAGTGCTTGGTAATAAGTCAAAACATAGTGCTCTACCTCCCGGAGTGATTGGGTCTTTGTTCCTTCATCAAGGACCAAAGATGAAATAGCATTTGAGAGCCCCCTCTTCTGAGCAATAGCATGAAAGTATTTATTACTTTTATCCACTTCAAGGATGTGGGTACATTTCGCCTTTTGTTGGTAGAATTTTCGCTCTGCATCCATCAAGAATTCAACCTTCTTCCGTTTAGTTGCCACTTCTTCTTAGACAGTGGTATCGTCCAACCGGGATAGAGAGGTCTTATATTCATGTTGAAAATCAATGGTAGCTTGTTTCACTCGTTCCGAGAGATCGCCATAAGCCTCGGCATTCAAAACTTTAAGAGGGGCTTTGAGTAGTTTCAATTTCTTATAAAAGATAAATTGATGAGTACCTTCCGCCTATACAGCCCAGCTCTAGTTGAGGATGAGCTGAAAGTGGGGGTGATGGAGCCAAGTGTTGAAGAACTTGAAGGGTCTATTCTCATGAAAATCCACCCAATGAAATTTTATCATAATAGGATAGTGGTTTGAGTCTGGAAGCATGTCTGAAAAGTGAACAGTACATTCTAACCCCACAGAGCTCCACTGCGAATTGATTAACACACGGTCTAGTTTTGCCTGAAGCCCATTTTTATGCCATGTGAAATATTGCCCTTGAGAGGGAGCATCCATTAAACCCATAGAAATCCGAAAATCCAACAAATCATGTAAGAGATAGGCAGAAGGGCTACGACACCCAACCCGCCCCTGGGCCGCACACACACAGTTGTAATCTCCCAAGATACTCCAAGGTAAGGTGATGTTAGACCCCAATTGTGCCAGTTGGTGCCAGAGGCTTCTTCGTTTAGTAACACTGTACAAACCATATACAAAAGTGAGGAAAAAGGATTATTGTGTGATACGACATTGGGCTTGACAATGAATATGTTGGTCGTCGACATCAACCACTATACAATGTATAAGCTGCGAGTTCTAGCAAAGGCACATCCGACCTCCAGGGGCATAATCAAAATTATGGCTCATGTTCCAACCAGAGAATTTATTAGTCACCAACATATTCAAACTAGCAAGAGTCAATTTGGATTCAAGGAAATAGGCCAGAGAATTGTTGTGTTGTTTAATAAGGAGAACAACACGATGTTGTCGCGAGGCCTTATTAAGGCCCCGGACGTTCCAGCAGAGGATAGTCATCTCACGGGAGAGGAGGTCCTCTCACCTTCTGCAAGTTTAAAGGAGTCCAATATCCCTTTGCCTTTATCAGGTTTTTTCTTGCCACACGGATAAATATCAGCTTCCCCTGCTATGACTGCGGTTTTAGCTTGAGGTTTTGCACAAATATTCTTTCCAGCCCTAAGCCCTGCCTGTTTTATGCTGAGTGTGCTTCCCGCCTACAGTTCCATCCCCCGAAGGGTTGTTCTTTACGACCCACTTTATGGTCCTGTCCTAGGAATTTTTGTTGGTCTTCTTTACGGAGTCTTAGGGCTACGTCTAGCGTTCAATCCGCCAGAGGTGGGCGGTTGAGGACCATTGTTGACCCTAGGTAAAAAGTCAAACTCTTCAGTCACCTGTTGACCCAAAGAAGAAGAAGTCTTACTCTTTGCGGCTTGGGAAGGGTCCACAGTTGGATTATTCTGCAGGGGAGGTTGGTTTCCCCCATCCATTGCTGTAGATGAATATGCAACACTGGCCCCCTCGATAGAGCTAGAGGCTATGACTTTAGTCATATGAGTTTTAGTGTTGGTCCTTGCCCCCTCACCATTAACCGGATTCGGTGTTGCACTCCCTGGTTTAGCCACCCTTTTGGATTGAGTTCCAGGTTAATCAATGACAGGAGCAGAAGTCAATGCACCCATCTCCTCCCTTTGCACCAAGGCTGGATTCGCAGTCCCTGCCTCTGACATAGCTGACTCATTTTGACTCGATGGTGTTACCTTGGTAGCTGCTTGCTGCTGTTGTTTCTTCTGCTGGGCCAAAACCTTACACTCAAATGGATTATGGCCGAATTTGTTGCAGGCAAAACAGTAGCAGGGATAAGATTAAAAAATGACTGATTGTGAGTAGTGGGAGCCTCCGAACTGCTTGACACTAAATTAGGTGGTTGGGGCCTGGCAATATTAATCTCCACAAGCATGCGGGCAAAACCAAGTCTAGCTCCATTACTAATAATGTGATCCGTGCCGTGGGGTTTTCCAACCCTTGAGGCCAGCTTGGACAAGGCACAATCACTCCAAAGTTCAAGTGGGACATTGGGGAATTGGAGCCATAGTGGCACCTCCATAAATTCTGCATAGTTGAAGGCGAAACCTGGAGGTAGTTTCTTTAGCAACAAAGTTTTTTCGAATAGCATATAAGGGCCTCCCGCTAAGACATTTGTTCTATCTTCATCATTATCAAATTGAAAAAGCACCCAACCAGTATTATGGGGCAAGATCTTACTTTGAACTCCCCATTTAGCTACGAGTCCCTCCAATGCCTTCATACCCGAAAAACGGCCAGTAAAGCAACTGACCAAGCAAAACCCCCATCTTTCCTCCACATTGAGCTCATCATCCGCCTCCGCCTCCATCACAACTTCATCCTCCACTTCACAAAAACTCAATTTCATACCCTTGGTAGGGTCACAGTTATGCCTGAACAAACTAGCAAAGGAGGGTTTAGGGGGAGCAGCAACCGTAGAAGGCGCCTAATTTGGAGCTATGTTGGGTTATTCGGACTCCGAAAGGGTGCCATTATCATCAGTGTCATCAGAGTCAACAGAAGTGTCACTACTGGAACTTTCACTTTCGTCCATTACAGGGTCACTCGCAGACTCCCCACTCTCAGAAGAATCCGAAGCTGATTGCAGCCCCTGTTCAGAAGCCAGGATACTAGCAACGATGGCGCCTTTCTAGAGGCCCAAGACACAATCTTTGGTGATGTCCCGCCTCTTGCTAGGCAGTTTCCAGCGTTTCCCCATGCCGCTCTGGCAAGGGATAGCCTGTAGCAACTGAGCAATTAACACACTCTAACTCCCTACAAAGATAGCCCACAACTAACAACACCAGAGGATTTCCAAACTGTAATAGCGGGAGAGTCACAAGGATTTCAATGGAAATTTTATCGATTCCAGAAGCAGAGAAAACATTAAGGAGAAGCAGCCCAGGAGCAAAACAGAGCAGCTACCCAAAGCAGACTATATTTACCACAAAATGTGCCACAAATAAAACCTGCAAAAGATATACAGCCAAATGGCACTAGTACAATAATACCTGACTCATTTGAGGGAATGCCACCACTACCAGAGCAGGAGGGGTTGTCCAGATGTGATGCCAATTAGTCAGCCTCCAGTGGGGAGGGTCGCCTCCCTCTAAATAGAAGCCACCCGAAGCAGCACAGGACCCACACTGCCCGCAAAGAAGAGAACCACAATGTAGGTCACGTCGATGCTAAATAGGGATAAGCCAAATTAGATCTAGAAAGTGGCTAGGGAGATCACCAGAAAAACCCCCAAAAGTAATCGAAGAAGTGGGGGGGGAAATCACCGCCAAGAACACTCGAAAATAATCGGTCCCCCAAAACAAAGACAGAGCACAATGCAAGACGCTCCCACACTAAGTAGGAAAAAGATGAACATACCCAAGCAATATTCACCGCTATCGCTTAAGAACCACCAACGAGCCGCCAGATGGGCGGGGGGAGCGATGATTACTCTTCGGCTACAGTGCACAGCACGCACTACCATCCCTACTGAGGGGGAAGTGCAAGGGATTTCAACCCAAACAGGAACGAAACGTAGTAGGGCAGTAAGGGGCAACAAATGAAAGCACAAACACCATGGGATAGAGCGCAGAACAAGAAGGGTGCTAGGTCACCATGACCACCATAGGGAGATCACTAGTGACTTGAGAGAACTCAAAACACTCCATACTGATAGCTCTTTCTTTTCTTTTTTTGATCCAATGTAAATATGTATTGGTCAAAAATAAACTGTACATGGTCTGATAGGGCATACCCTGACCTCAATGAAAGTCCACAGGGTTATGGCAACAAAGGCATAAAGTCCATAAGCTAAATAACCGAAAGTACCTAAAAGGTCCAATAAGTTTGCTATGGTCAAAGTCCAAATAGTCAGGTTGATCTATTTGAAAAATGACCACGGCTCAACTTATAATCCCAGCCCAAGCAAAAGAGGTTGAACAAAAACAGGTAACAAAAGATGAGCGCATGCAAAGAGCCCAAGCCCGCACGGTGGACAGTGGACCATCGTATAAGGCTGAAGCATATGTGAATCAATCGAGCAGATGAGCTAAGGCTCGCAGGGGAGCAGTGACTCCATGGTGTAAACAAGGCATCCGGCGTCTAGGCAGTATTCTCATATGGCCCAACAAGGTCCAACAAGGTAACGGCGTTTACTCCATCAAGCAGGGCAGGAGAAGACTGGTCCTCCTAGTAGGGCGCATGAACAAAATTTACGTGAACAGTACCATGCATGGGAACAGTACCATGCATGGTACGTTCACCCCAAGGGAGGAGCTATGACACGCTATAGGTCCATAAAGCACCAACGATCAAGGAGAGCAACCAGCACCCAAGATACCGTTGCTAGATTCATCGGAGCACAGCCAGATAGTAGGACAGCAGTGGAGTGGCTCGAAAAAAGGGAGGCATCAAATCAGCCCAGCGGAGAAGCTAGGTAGTGCAAGAAGACAGCGACCGGTACAACTATCATCAGTGCGGGAAGCCAGCTGAGAAGCCAATTAGTGCAAGAAGACAACGAAGATTACAATGATCGTCAGGGTGAAAAACCTGCAAAATAGCAAACACATTAGAAAACTAGAGCCCCTTCTGGTGTGGCACCAGACATCGACATTGGCCAAATTGTAAGTCAGTACACTCTGCCCAGACAGGTCCCCCATGGCACCAGAGATCCTCCCCTCAGCCAACCCCC